>CAUYPK010038267.1:0-42500 GCA_963574355.1 Loris lydekkerianus
TCTTTCATGTTTACATGGATGGAGCTGGAACATATTCTCCTTAGCAAAGTATCGCAGGAATGGAAGAAAAAGTATCCAATGTACTCAGCCCTACTATGAAGCTAAACTATAGCTTTCACATGAAGGCTATAACCCAACTATACCACAAGACTATGGGGAAAGGACCAAGGAAGGGGAAGGGAGGGGGGAGATTTGGGGGGAGGGTGATGGGTTGGGCCACATCTATGGTGCATATTTTTATCTATAATAAAAAAAAAAAAAAAGATGTGCAGTCCAGGAAGTCCTACAAGCAGAACAAATGCCCAGTGTTTGCAAAATTCTATTGGTTAACTGGATGTTTGGTGTGATTTCTCTGGGCCCATGGTGGGTCGTCTGATTGCAGGAGAAAGGTCAGGATTGCAGAGGCTTTAAATCTCCTGGGTGTGGCATCAGATGCCTTGAATAACGTCTGTTTAGCAGAAGATAGGCAAAGGCCCTAAAAACAATAATTACATGTAAGAGACTAATATAGTCAAACCACTGTATCACAATGACGATGCTGATTTAAATTTGCCTCAATTAGGGAGCTCTTTCATAGAAATAAAGTTTCTAAAAATGTTACTTAATGGCATTACTACACTTTTACTCAATTCATTCAGCTGAAACCCATGTGCTTGCTATATACCATTTAATTCCCACATATTATTGTAGAAGAATAACAGCAAAAAAGGAGTGTAAACCATTGCATTTTAACTCAGAAAGTACCTTGTCTTCAAATGAGGAAGCATGCTGTATGTGTCAAATCTTACAACTGTGGAGCTACACTGGTGCTTGAAACCTGGCCACAGCCCTGATCCTCACTTTATCTGTAAATCCAAGTTAACAGTACCTGCTTGACATAAGACCTGGCACAGAGTTAAATTTCTAAATTAGGCACTACCATTAACAACTTATTCACACTCACCATAACACCACTTATAACAGACTTGATGAGAGAGTCAAACCCTCCTCTCACATTTAAGGATATGGCTCTGATTTTATACCAATCCAAGTTTCTATAGAGTGATGCCACAGTCAAGCTTTTCAAATAAAGAAGAAAAACATTGTACCAGAATGTTCATTGCAGCCCAATTCATAATTGCTAAGTCATGGAAAAAGCCTAAGTGCCCATCCATCCACAAATGAATTAATAAATTGTGGTATACGTACACCATGGAATACTATGCAGCCTTAAAAAAGATGGAGACTTTACCTCTTTCATGTTTACATGGATGGAGCTATAACATACTCTTCTTAGTAAAGTATCTCAAGAATGGAAGAAAAAGTATCCAATGTACTCAGCCCTACTATGAAGCTAATTTACAGCTTTCACATGAAAGCTATAACCCAGTTACAACCTAAGAATATGGAGGAAGGGGAGTGGGAAAGGGGAGAGGGAAGGGAGGGAGGGGGGAGGATGGGTGGAGGGAGGGTGATTGGTGGGATTACACCTACTGTGCATCTTACAAGGGTACATGTGAAACTTAGTAAATGTAGAATATAAATGTCTTAACACGATAACTAAGAAAATGCCAGGAAGGCTATGTTAACCAGTATCATGAAAATGTGTCAAACGGCCTATAAAACCAGTGTATGATGCCCCATGATCACATTAATGTACACAGCTATGATTTAATAGAAAGAAAGAAAGAAAGAAAGAAAGAAAGAAAGAAAGAAAGAAAGAAAGAAAGAAAGAAAGAAAGAAAGAAAGAAAAAGAAAGAAGAAAAACAGACCAGAGTTTCATTTAAGCTGTACAGTTGTGCTCCACAAATGTAAAAATGCACTCAGTGGCAAGTAATGTGTTGATGTGGGAAAGTCTATGGCACCTGCTACCTCTTGTGCTGACTCTTTTCCCATCCTGTGAGTTCCAGTTCACCTCCACCCAGACAGTTTTCGGCCTGACCTAGTCTGTCTGCCATTTTTCTTCCCTCTTTGCTAACCCTGTGATTGAAGCTACAAGCAACGAGCTCTCCCCATCACTGCCCCTTCCTCCCTTAACACCAACCCAAGCTAGCCACAAGAAGGAAGGAAGGAAGGAAGGAAGGAAGGGAGGGAGGGAGGGAGGGAGGGAGGGAGGGAGGGTCTTTCTCTGAAGAGAAAGGGAAATGCAAGAACCATAGCCCCTGAGTCACAACTCCACTCACTTCCCTTAAGAGCTTTCTACTTATTACCATCTCTCCAGGGGTCATTGCTAGAGCTTCCCTGAAGGAACTAAAGGGGGCTTTTGAGTCCCAGTGATGATTGCCTCTAGATAAAGTGTCTGTCTGAACTTTTCTCCACTAGCCCTTCTAGTAGCTAAAAATATACAAGTATGTTCTCATTTGTAAGTAAAGAGGATGTTCCCAACTCATTCATAATGGGACTAGTTTTTATTTGGAAGCCATCTGATATGGTCAAGCATGCAACTGGTGAGAAGGACTTGAGCCTACTTTGGCATACACAGGATTTAATCCACAGTTTCCATAAGGACAGGAATTGCTCCAGAGTCCGGGGGAGGGGGGAATCTCTTTATTGTTCATGAAGCATTTATTTAGTCATATAGTATAGAGAACTACAGACCCTAAGAAGACAGAAGCTTGAACATCTAGTCCAAATTTATTTTCCCAGAGGAGAAAGAGCCTCCTGAACTGATTTAAACAAGTGACATGAGAGTCGAATCCAAATTTCTCTGTATCAGTGGTTCTCAAACTTTCAGCTGTATCAAAAATACATGCAGGGCTTGTGAAAACGGATGTCTGGAGACCACTCCAGAATTTCTGAATCAGTAGATCTGGGGTGGGAATTTGCAAGTTCTCGGATGATGCCCATGCCGCAGGCCTGGTGGTAACACTTTAAAACAATTGCTCCGTACCTGGCCTTTGAACAATGCAGAAACGTTATGAAATGTTCCCTAGATAATTTTTAAAATATTCATAATAAGTACTTCTTAGAGGAGAAACAGTCAGAAAACCCAAATTATCTACAAAGTTTTATCATTATCTCCCGTCTCCCCAGCCCTACTCACTTGTCATGATCTTCACAAACTCCTCCCTTATGGACTCACCGCATGCTTTTAGCTCCATTTTGGGTTGTCAGGAACATACTCAATGAGAAATGAAATTAAACTAAAAGTCATCATTTCTGTCTTTAAAGACAAGCATTTGAAGATTGAAAGTCAGTACAGTTTTCTCAAAAATATCACAGTGTGAACTTTCCTATACAGTATTTTTCTTAGGGTGAATGAAAATAAAATGTTGATTAAACTAAGTGGGTTGGGGGGGGGGGGGGAAGAAAGAGCCTTTGATAGAAGAGTAGGAAAAAAGTAAAGAAAAGAAAAGGAACGTAAATCAGTATTTTGAGTACCTACTGTGTGTCTGGCACCAGCAATGCACCTCCATATAATTTCACGTGAATATCCAAACAATCTTCAATCATCCTAGTGCAGCTGCTTGCATTTTTAGTGCTAGCGTTTATACTCCATGCCACACCTCCCTTACTTATATATACACGGTCTCACCCCATGGCCGGTCAACTATTACAATACGTACAATCTGGATAACATGCCAATTAGTTTTTAAAGTAATCCTTTATTTACATGTTAGGTGTAAGATTTGTACACCTAAGCAACCAAAAGAGACAATTTACCCTTGGCTAAATTGCTATTAAATGCTATTAAACTGGAACTATGGCACAGGTTTTTCTGGGCACTACAGAGTTTTTTTTTTTTTTTTTTTTTTTATTGTTTTCCTTCTTTTATACAGGACACAACACACAAGAGGCTACACAGAAGAAAAATAAACAACTGACTGCAGGCCATACATCAAATAGCCGGTCTGAGGGGCAGAGATCTGAAATAGATTTCTTCTTCTTCTCTCTCATCATGGCCCCTACCCTTTCAATGCATCCCTAAAATTATATTTACTGGGACAGAGGGGAAGCAGAGGGACCAAACTAGAGGTCAGGAAGGGTGAGGGTGTCCCCTCTTGCCACCCTACACATGCCCCAAGTGTGGCTCATGGGCACTGCCACAGACCCTGGGGAGTGTTTGTTGTCCTTGACGTATGGCTCTGAATATGATGAATACCTGTTTTATTCTACGAGTGTGTCAGCAGAAAGAAAAGCAAGGAAATGTCGATTGCTGCTCTGAATGGCAGGCTGCCAGAAGTCTGAGAGCACATACACCAATACAGTGTCCCAAGTCTGAAGGGAGAACCCAAGGCCAAGGCTTGGGGGAGGCACCTCACCCAGCTATCCTGGTGGTTAGCCTGAGGCTTTCCACTCTGGGATATGAGTGTCCACAGCACTGGGAGGCTCAGGGGTCATCTCGCAGATGTCCAGGATACAGACTGAAAGCACTTCCTTGTATTTCCCTTGTGGTATTTAAGGCCAGTTTGTACCACTTGTCTTAGTCCCTGTTCCCCATCTCTGACACCATCTGTAAACACAGAGACCTGTACCTGTATAACATGCAATATTAATAAAAGAGTATCCTTCTCTGAGGAAACAGTGAATTTTCTTCCTTCTTGTTTTTGCAAGGAAAACAAATCCAGGGAAGAAACAAAATCAATAGCAGAAATAGCACATAGGCACACACAAGCCGAAACCTGCCCAGCTGTTTGATATTAGTCCTCTGCGGAGAAGCAGTGTCTGAGCCCGGAGTGGCATTTCCCCTGCTCCTCGTGGAGTCTGGTATAACTTAGCTCTTGGCTATTGAATTGAATTCTGAATTGAATTAATTTAATTTTGACATGGCCAGCATGGCACAGTGTGAGATGAAGCAGATGCTGAGTTAAGTGTAACATTATGAGTCCCTGGGTCTAATATCTTCTTAATAAGAAATGTTGCTGTGCATTTAAAGAAAATTGTATTTGAGTGTGCTCAGAACTTACGTAAGACAGAACGAGAGCTCCAGAGTTTATTAAGTTAAATGATGGATTGAGGATAAACCTAGTTAGAGTTGTGTGAATATTGAACAGAACTTTTACATCTGTAAATTCAAAGTACTGTAGATCAAAAAGACTAAGGACCGAGTGATTCTGACATGCTTAGAACTAGCAAAAGTGACCACAAGCCACCAGGAATGGGATGACAGATGACAGCTGATCAGCTTGGCACTGAAGACTTACAGATGGGCCAGATGGTGAACCTAATTCAAGGGGATGCCATATTTTGATAGGGATTATCTTTTAATAACCTTTGATAACTTGTTAAATTCTATAAGAGGGACACATTTTTGTAATATACCTACATCTGCTTTTTTTTTTTTTTTTTTTTTTGCCAGAAACTATTATATTAGTAAGTCATTCTCTGAGGTACTATTTATTGTCAGTAGATATTTTACAGTCTGTGTTCAAAGTAGGATTATACTATATGAAAACTATTTTCCAGATAGGCATTCTAGCATACTGGGAATTTTAGCAGATGGGAATTCTAGCATACTCACTTACAAAGTCTTATCAATTATAACTTACAATTGTCATTCAATAAATCATTACCACCATTCTCCTTAGGTTACAATTAGAGTTCATGGCTTTGTCTTTTTTTCTCTGTTAAAAACTAAATTTTCACTACAGTTCACAGTGCCAACTGAATTCAGTCTATACTTTCAACAAGAGATTAGTGAATCATTAGCATATTTCAGGGTACACAAATACAAAATAAAACAATACACAGTCTTGGCCTTTACAAAATTTAAACTCTAACTTTATTTCAAGATCCATATTAGACTTCTATCGCTAGTTCCATTCTAACGAATAGAGTTCATTTACAATTATTTTCTTAAGAACCCCTCTCCCTGAAGTTAGAATGGTCTCCTCCCTCCACTCAAAGAATACTGTTAATTACTTAATTCTCATCCTCTTCCTCGAACACCTGTTTCTATCTGTCTCAGTCAGCACAGACTAAATTATACTACAATAAATGACTCCAAAATATCAAGGTCTTATGGCAACAAAGGTTTGTTTCTTCTCTTGCTATAAGCCCATTATGGGCTGGCTGTGATTTTATTCCACAGAGCAGCGTTTATCTGAATCATTGCCAACTGTGTGGCAGAAAGAAAAAAAAAAAAAAAGTCACAGCAAAGCATACACTAATCCTTAAGTTTTCCTCCTAAAAATGACATACATTTCATTGGCCCCGAGCAAAATACATGGCCAAGCCTCACACCAATAGAGGAAGAGAATATTGACAACCATAATGCAATTGACACTCCATGCCAGTCTTACCTACCAGCTCTCAGCCCAAAGTCTGCTGTTAAGTTTTCCCACGTTCATTATCACTAACTCTTCTAATGTTCTTCAGCAGGGTTTATCCATACTAACACACAAAAACATTTGTATGTGATATAATTGTCTTGTAACATTTTATAAGATATCAATTTTGTTTGCACTGGTCTTCTTTATTCATTTGTAAGCGCTTTGAAAATAGCAACTATATTTAACTTTTTTCCTTGTGCATACAGGCAGTTTATAAGACTGGCACTTGCATAGTTCAGGGGTTTTACTAGCCTTAGATATTTCATGTGGGTTGACTCCAAAAATAACTCAACCTATGCATATACTGGTTTTTAATAAAAGCAAGTGAAAACAAGACTCTGTTCTCTGCAAGTACTTTAAGACGAGGTATTTGTAACACAAGTTACTGTTAAATCACACAAGAAAACCATGTTAGATTTGAAATGACCACAAAATACACGTTATATACGAAATCCAAGATAGCCATTATTTTAAGAAACAGAATCTTTAGGTCACCTTTCAAAACTACATTAGGATAGAAAAAGTATAAAGTAATCAGCAATGATCTACAGAAAGATTAGAGTGAAGACACCTTATTAAAATGGCTAAATAAATTATAATTAAATAGCTTTAGCATACAACTAGTATAATTAGAGAAAAATGGTCTCATATGCATGTCTTACCTTAGATTCAATATTATATTTACTGTGATGCCCCTGCTTGTACTTACAGAGGAATTGAGTGCATAAAATTATAAATCTTTTTTTTTTTTTTTTTTAAACAAGTACTTGAAGATTAATAATTTGTTTGGCAGTTGTGGTATTCAAGGGGGCACACAATGGAACCTGATAAAAGTGTGTTAACCATATGTGATGATTGAGAGAGGATGTACAATTAGGAAATAGAAACATCAGCAGGCAGATATGTAACAACATCAGAATTGTAAGGAGCCACTTAATAAAAACCAACTAAATACATCATACGTATTTAGCTCCTTGAAATCATTTCATTAGTCTGAAAATTAAGCATATGCTGCTCCTAAGTGGAGGAACAAGGGAGACTGGTTTGCTCAGGAGATTGGTAAATGCACACAAAGCTATTTATCTTGAGATTATAGGTCTGGCTTTGACCAAGAAGCTAAAGACAGTTATTGCTACTTTATGGCCCATATGAAATGAACTATCATTATCAGTGTAGATGCTCATTTCAGCAGGCTGTCACCACAGTGTGGGCTTAGATAACCCTAATGGATATGTGGACAAACGTCTGCGTGCAGAGATAATAACGAGTATTAAAAAGAGCCCTTGGCTGAGAATCAGGGGGATTGGGGGCTAGTTCCAATTCTACGTCTGATAATAAGTAACGTTATTGTCTGGTCTCTGAGCAGGAGGTAAAGAGCAGGGAGAGAAGGGAGGAGTCACATGACTTCCAAATTCCTTTCTAGTCCTCAAGTTGCACAGTGTTATATGCAGGAAAGTTCCTTTTTGGCTCTTCCCAGGAAGAACTTTGAAATTATCCTCCTCCAAGTGATTGTGAAAACAATTGCTGGCCTCATTTTTGGATTTTATTCTAGATCCATATTCCCTTGTGGTTAAAGGGATAGGATGTCATCTTCTCATCTTCTCCTTCAAATATGCAGCTTACAAATTATGACTCAACCTTGAGCCGACTTTTAGGCCCCAGCGCATGGTCTGTGTCTTCCTTGAAGCTCTTTTCTTTTATCTTCGTGATATACCAACAGCCATTACAGAGAGTGTTGGAATAGAGCTTCAAGAAAATTAGCTTTGAAAAACAATGTAAAAAACAATGTAGGGTGAAAAACAATGTAGGCCCGTCCACAGGGGATTTTCTAGAATTTCTTTTCTTCTCTTTTCTAGATCTTCTTGGTAGAAGTTTAATTTTTCTTTCAGCCAAACTCCAGTTGGCATTTGGTGAATGGCCTTTCACAGGTTAACTTAGGCTCCCAGGTTTCTTTCTTCTACCTCTTGGTCTGCTGTATTCTGGAAGCTTGGGATCCTTTACTTCCAATGATAGAAGGAAACTATTATGTAGAAGTCTTTAGGTTTTGTTTTTCAAATTACATGGTTTATCAAACCTATTTTAAACACATAGCAAGAAGCAATGGGAAAGAGGATAGATTATCACACTTAAGGTGCAAGTCACAGGACAAACCATCCAAATTCTGTGCCATACAGTATTCATACGTTTTGCGTCTCTCTGGCACATCAACCTTCCCTGATGAAGTAGTTGAACAAAGGGGCTCTGAGTATGGAAGACACTGACCCACGCTGCCTCTATTGGAAGGAAGCAGGTGAATACACCTGACCACTAGCTGTAGCTCATCAGGTTTTTATGGGCCTGCCTGTTGTTTCTGGTCAAAACTACACCTGCCTGTAAAGGAAAGCTGGGAAATAGGGTCTGGGAGCAAAGTGACACAACTTGGTTAGCGGCTCAGCATTCTCTCCTACAGAAGCTATAAGAGGTTTGGGGCTACCTGTAATTTTGCAAGGGACTGGGGATGTTAGAGAAGTCACAGTCATGCCACACCCCCAGCCTGATGTTCTCCACGGCCTTTGGCTGCTTCAGCCTCACTGCTGTACATTTTTCCTTGTATTGAATGTATTTATCTGTGGCCTCACACTCCTCTGCAGGATTAATTCAATATCTTAGAAACATTACCCATACTTGTGTGATGTTTCTCTAGACATGTCAAAGGCATGTAATAGGTAGTCGCCTGCTTGTGAAAAGAGTGTGATCAGTTTTTAGAAGAAGTTGAGCTCAGCAATGTCCAAGTACGAAAGGAGCCCTATTGGTCATCACCAGTTTTGGTTAAACATCCCTGTCCATGTAAAACTCAGATATTATATCCAGTTACTCTCAGATAAGAAAAAATCCTCTGGTCTCTTAGACATGTGAGGGTCTAGTTAAGATTTCCAAAAGTATGTGTGCCCAAGGGAAAAGTGACACAGCTGCGGTGAGCAAGTAAAAAGCCATACAAGGTTTGGCAAATCTCCACTTGGGGGTTGACCTGGAATAATGTTTTGTGGGGAGTGGAGACAGAGTCTCATTCTATTGTCCAAGCTAGAGTGCACTGGCATCATCACAGCTCATAGCAACCTTAAACTCCTGGTTTAAGTGATCCTCCTGCCTCAGCCTCCCAAGTCGTAGGGACCACAGGCGCCCATGACAATGCCTGGCTAATTTTTCTATTTTTGTAGGGGTGGGTCTCCCTCTTATATAGGCTTGTTTCTGAGCTCTGCCCTCAAGTAATCCTTCTGCCTTGGCCTCCCAAAGTGCTAGGATCTCAGGTGCCTGGCCTAGAATAAATTATTGAAAAACAATATTTAAAAGGTCTTGTAAGTACCATGTTATGGAAAACTTACCGAGGCCCACAATGAAGTGAAAACAGTGATCGTAAGAGGTAAAGTAAGTGCCAAAGAGATCTTAGTGTAAAGGTATTTGAAGAACTCTGGCTACCTTGCACTTTAATTTTGATGGTTAGTTTGGAGGACAGGAAATAATACCTAGGGCAGACCAAGTAGAGCGTTTACTAAAGGATCCCAATAAATGTGCGACTCCTAAAAAATAAGGAAAATAATCTTATCTCTCAGATGTAAAGAGCAAGAATAATGCCTATCTTTTTTTTTTTTTTTTTTTTTTTTTTGTAGAGACAGAGTCTCACTTTGTTGCCCTCGGTAGAGTACCGTGGCATCACACAGCTCACAGCAACCTCCAACTCCTGGGCTTAGGGGATTCTCTTGCCTCAGCCTCCCAAGTAGCTGGGACTACAGGGACCCGCCATAGTGCCTGGCTATTTTGTTGCAGTCTGGTTGGGTCTGGGTTTGAACTCGCCACCCTCGGCATATGGGGCCAGTGCCCTACCCACTGAGCCACAGGCGCTACCCAGTATTGCCTATCTTTAACTTGCCTTTGCGAATGGAGAATAAGATAAAAAAATTTCCCCTGACCATTTGCTGTCACAGGCTGGCCTCCGAGTGGATTTTCAGTCCAAAAGCATGCATGCTATTCATGAGGTTTGGAACCTAAAACGATCCTATAATTTGAAGTAGTCCCAGGTTTGCAGTTCCCCCAGGCAACAGGCAAGAGGATTGCAATTTCAACCTGTACCTCAAAGAAATCCCACCAATAAAATGCCAAGGCCAATGATTCAGCTTACAGTACGATCTAACAACGCAAGGAAATAAGGCCATCAAAGCAGGAACTGGCAGAAACAAAACAGCAAAATCAGATCTGCAAAGACTTCAGATACTGCAATTGTCAGACCCAACATAAAATTACTGTGTTTAGGGCGGCACCTGTGGCTCAAAGGAGTAGGGCGGTGGCCCCATATGCTGGAGGTGGAAGGTTCAAACCCAGCCCTGGCCAAAAACTGCAAACAAACAAAAAAAATTACTGTGTTTAGGGCGGTGCCTGCGGCTTAAGGAGTAGGGCACCGGCCCCGCATACGGGGGTAGTGGGTTCAAACCCAGCCCTGGTCAAAAACTGTAAAAAAAAAAAAAATTACTGTGTTAAGTGTGCTGAAAGACATAGAAAACATACCTTGAAAGTGTGAGCAAGGAACAAAAAGTGATCAAAATGATTAAGCAGATACAGTAGAGAGCCAAACAGAATTTCTAGAGATGAAAATTTTAATCATTGAAGTTGAGAACGCAATAGATGGATTAAGCCTCAGAATAGAAACAGCTGAGGAGAGAATTTGTAGAAGAATCCGGTCCAGGCTTATAATCACATAACTCCAGTCGCATTGAGAGCAATTTCAAAATTCCAAATGTGTTCATAGCTAAATCTTCTGTGCCTCCCCAGCTCAGGGCTGCTTGAGATGTCAAAGCCAGAGGTGGGGGAGGCCGCCTTGTCCACCACACCTCTCCTCCCACACCACCTTCCCAACTTATTCACTGCTGTTTCTGACCTCTCCACCCTGTGCCAGGGGGAAGAGACAATTAGAGGAAAAGGCAAACAGTCTTGTATGTCTGGTGCTGTGTCATGTGGCATTGATGGCCTCAGGGTATGGAGAATGTCCAAAGCTGACTCTTGTTCTTGGGATATTTTCTCAGGAGCCGCCTCTCTACCTCCACATACCCTGACCACAGCTCCCTGCCCAGGACAGCACTTCTCTGGCTATTAGCTTTTGTGACTCCCTCAACCTAGGCTTGTGGTGGTTCCTCCACCCCTTCATAGGCAAGGAGGCAAGTTTACTTTTCAAGCGATCGGAAGTAGTATGGTTTGAATGTTCCCTTCAAGGTCATGTTGAAATTTAATTGCCATCATAACAGTGCTGGGAGGTGGGATCTTTAAGAAGTGGTTAGGTCGCAAGGGCTCTACCCTCATGAATGAATTAATGCCATTATAATGGGTTAGTTATTACTGGAGGTTGGTCCCTTTCTCCTCTTTGTCTTGTGAGCTCTCTGCTTTCTTGCCCGTCCACCTTCTGCAGAGGGATCATCCAGTGAGAAGGTCTTCTCCAGAAACAGCCCCTAGGTCTTGGACTCCTGAGCCTCCAGACCACGAGCCAAATAAATCTCTCTTTTAGAATATATATATAAATTACCCAACCTATATTTTTTTATTATGGCAGCAGAAAGCAGACTAAGAAAATTGATACCAAGAAGCAGGGCTGTTGCTATACTGCCTGAAAGTGTGGAAGCAGTTTGGAGGCTTGAAGAATTTGGAGGAATAGGCTAAAAAAACAGGCTATATTTCTGGAGTATTAGGGAAATTCTGGTGAGGGTTTAGAAGAGAAGAGCTGTAGGGAAAGTCTGGACCTTCTTAAGAGATTACTCAAACAACTGTGATCAGAAAACTAGCAGAAATATGAACAGTAAAGGTCATTCTGATGAGGTCTCAGACACAAATGAGGAATGAGGTACTAGAAGCTGGACTACAGGCCATCCTCCTTATACACATGCAAAGAACTTGGCAGAATTGTGTCCATGTCCTAGGATTTTATGGAATGCAGAACTTGAGAGCAATGAGCTAGATACCTGATAGAAGAAATATCTAAACAGCTAAGCATTCAGGCTGCCGCCTGGCTACTTTTAACCACATACAGCAGTGATTTTCAACTGGTGTGTCATGGCACACTGGTGTGCTGTGGGAGGATCTTAGGTGTACCATGAACATTTTTGAAGCTCATTAATTAAATTTTTTTCAAAAGAAGTTCATAGCAGTAGGCCAGGCAGGGTGGTTCATGCCTGTAATCCTAGCACTTGGAAGGCTGAGGTAGATGGATTGCCTGAGCACACAGGTTTGAGATCAGCCTGAGCCAAAGTGAGACCTTGTCTCTGCAAAAAAAAAAAAAAAAAAAAAGTCAGGCATTGTGGTGGGCCCCTGTAGTCCCAGCTAGTTGGGAGGCCATGGGAGGCTGAGGCAAGAGGATCGCTTGAGCCCAAGAGTTGGTGGTTGCTGTGAGCTATGACTCCACAGCACTCTACCAAGGATGACAAAGTGAGACTCTGTCTCCAAAAAAAGTTCAAAGCACAGTAAGTATATTCTTTTTTTTAACTCTGTTTTTCGATCAACGTAATTTAAGTGTGCTATGGAAGTTTAACTATAGGTTCAAGTGTGTTGTGAAATAAAAAAGGTTCAAAAACACTGGCATACCATGAGGTTGTAAGAGGCAAGAAACAACTTAAAGATGGAATTTATAGTTAAAAGAGAAGCAGAACTTAATGACTCGGGAAATTTGTGTCCTGGCCAGGTAAAAAGTGGAAAGGCATGTTTAGGAGAGCACCAAAGGTATGGCCAAGTGACATTTGCTAAAGAAATTATCATGGGTAGAAGTGAGCCAGGAGCTAGTCTTCAAAACAATAGGAGATAGACCCCTAAAGGCATTTCATAGATCTTTGAGCCTGCCTCTTCTATCACCGGGCCAGAGCTCTAGGAGGGTGAATGATTTCAGGGCCTGGGCCCTGCAGAGCTGCAGGTCTTGGCTCTTCACATTCTGGCACAGCACTCCTCAGCTGCCCTAGCTATAGCTTCCAAGGGCCCAGGTGTGGCTCACCCAGCTACATGGGAAGGTACTGGAAGCAGTAAGCCTTGGCAGCATCCCTGTGGAACTAATTCCACAGGCCAGCAAAATGAAAACTCTATGGAGACATGGGTTCCTCTACCTAAACTCCAAGGATATCATGGACAGCCTGGAAGTCCAGGCAGAGACTTGTCACACAGGTGGAGTCACTGCAGAGAGTCCCCACCAGGGTAATTCCTAGTGGAGCTGTGGGAGTGGAATCCCAGAACTTTAGAGCTACCAGTGTACAAAACCAGCCTGGGAAAGCTACAGGTGAAGACTGCAACTTGCGAGAGCTGCCAGGTGGGTTAAGCTCAGCAAACCACAGGGGCAGGGTTGCCTGAGGCCTTGGAGACCCAAACCCTGCCCCAGTGTGTCCAGAATGTGTGTGTATGTGTGTGTGTGTGGGGGGGGAGGGGGGCATGGAATTAAAGGAGAATATTCTTCAGCTTTAAGACTTAATGTTATTTTTCTTTGTTGGATTTTAGACTTACTTTGGACCCCTTTATGCCTTTTGCTGGCAATTTCTCCCTTTTGGATAAAAATGTCCATTTTAAGCTTGTCCCCGCATTGTGTTTTGGAAGTAGATACGGCTCACAGCTGGAGGGAATGTGCCTCAAGATGAATTGTGTTGTTTCTTTTTTTGAGATAGAGTCTATGTCTCTCTCAGCAGATTACTGTGGTTTCACAGCTCACAGCAACCTCAAACTCTTGGGCTTAAGCGATTCTCTTGCCTCAGCCTCCCAGTCTGGGTGTATATGCCAGACCCCTACCCACTGAGCATAGGCACTGCCCAAAGGCGAGACCCTTTCAAAAAAAGAAAAAATTAAAATCATTAAGTTTTTTTAAAAAGCAGAAAAATGCAAATAAGATGTTTCAATTTCTTTGATGTAAAAAATTCAAAGCTGAAAATACAAACCACAGTAGGGAGAAAATATTTACCATGTATATTACAAAGAGCTTATATTCAGAATATATAAAGAACTCCTACAAATCAGTAGAAAAATGGGCAAAATCTTGAACATGCCCTTCACAAAAGAGGCTATCCAAATAACCAAAAACATAAAAATGTACTCAAGCTCATTCGTCATCACAGAACAGAAAACTAACACGATGGGCGTGCCTGTGGCTCAAGGAGTAGGGCCCCATATACCGAAGGTAGCGGGTTTGAACCTGGCCCCGACCAAAAACTACAAAAAAAAAAAAAAAAAACAACCTAACATCACAATGAGATAATACTTATTACATACTTACCAGAATGGCTAAAATTTAAAACAGAATACCAAGCTTTGATGAGAATATGGAGCAGGTGGGATTTTCTTCTATCAATGGGATGGGTGTGTGAATTTATAAAACATCAGAGAACTGCCTAGCAGTAGCTATTACATCTGAACTTTTTACCCAGCAATCTCATTCCTAGGTATTTTCTCAAATGTGTGTGTGTGTGTATATATATATGTATATGTATACATAAAAAAACACACTAAAAAACAGATTCATGGGTGCTCAGAGCAATATCATTCATTATAGCCCCAAACTTAAAACAATCAAAACATCTGTAATAATAGAATGGATACACAGATTGTGATATATTCATAAAATGAAATATTACAAAGGAATAAAAATGTACCATTATGCACAATGTGGATGAATCTCACATCAGTAAAAGAAGTTAAACATAAAAGTATCCATACTATATGATTCCATTTATATATAGTTTGAAAACAGGCAAATCTGTGGTCTTAAAAGTCAAGAGAGTGATTTCCCCTGTGGAAGAGGAGGGAGTAGTGACTGGGAGGAGTCAGGAGTGGGGATCCAGGGTCCTGATCATGTCCAGTTTCATGCCTCTGTGGAGATTATATGGTATGTTCACTTTGAGATAATTCATAGAGCTGTACGCTTATGATTTGTGCACTTTTTTGTACCTATTATATACTTCAATAGAAAACGTGTTTTTAAAGGGAAAACTGAAATCAAAATAGTTTTAAAAGCCCCTGATAACAAGAACCCAAAGACTAAATGTATTCAGAATTACATAAACACTGGGTTTTGAGTCTATGTTATATCTTTCCTAGATTACTGACAGTGAACTTGATCACTGAGCCTGGTCACTTGATTTTCCAGATCACTTGATCTCTCTGAGCCTCAGTTTTCTCATTTATGAAATAGCAATGATATCATAATACTTCCTTAGAGGATTATTACAAAGCTCAACTGAGAGAATGGGTACAACTGTGCTTCAAAAACTGTAGCAAACATCAGTTATAATACCACACATATCAAATGACAACAAAATTCAAGGCCAATTTTCCTTCATAAATTTTTCTCTTTCAGAGAATTATCTAATACTCAACTGGGGATCACTTCACAGAGGCCTCCCATACTGTTTAATCCTTATGAGTCACTAACAGATGTACTATATAGCCACACAGATATGTGAGTCTACAGATAAATTTAGAACCTTTTCATGGCAATGAAATATTGGCATCACTGACTTGTCTCAATGGACAAGTGTAGGAAAAGCTCTTTCTTGCTTTTAATCTGGATGTCTCAGTTACAACTATTTTGCTTGCAAATAACAGAAACCAACTCAAGCTAATTTAAGCGAAAAAGACTGTGGAGATGTCTCACAGAGCTCAAGGACACTAAAGGAGTTGGGTTGCTGGAATCAGAGACTACTCAGTCTTGAAGAATCCAGGGAGAGTTGGCCTCTTTTCTTTTAGCCCTGCTTTGAGGCTGTCCCCTTCATTCTTTCACCAAAGTCTGGCTGTCTCTCTTTCTCTGGGCACAGAATGGGTAAAGGTGGCCCTGAAACTGCTCTGAGCTTTTCCTCTTAAAATACCTACCTAGCCTGATGGGCGTTTTCTAGGCCTCAAATCAAATTTCCCAGAAATAAAATAAAATACCAGTTTGACCAGGCTTGGCAAGAGTGACCACCCTGGTCTGGTCAAATGACCAGAGGTACAACGTCGTTTAGCACAAATGTGTCTTTTGAAAGCCCATCCCAGTGGGCAAAGGGTAAAATTGAAAGGGGATTATGATCTTTGAAGATATCCATGTAAGTTTTTACTGCAATTTCTTATAGATTTTAATTTATCTGTCACAGTTGCATCAATCAAGTCACCTGCCTTCTGTGTCTTTTCTCTTCTTCGAGAGTTATTCCCACAGCTCTGTTGAGAATGTAATCAAACCTTGATATTGGGCGATAGCTCATTGAGCCAGTGATTAATATCTAACTCATTATAGACCAATTATACCATTTCTGCCTGAAATTTGGAAATGGGATGTGAAATCTGGATAGATTTCCCATGGGTCCTGACCCTGTAAGACCATTTTTAAGTAGATTCTGGAGTTGCCATGCAGATGGGAGAAACACATACAGGTGGGAGAAACGGGCCTACACCTACACAGCGAGAGAGAAGTAGATGGACAGAAGAATGGAGGGACAGAGAGACGGTGCCAGCTTTTAGAAAAAGAGACAGTGGCTAGTTTCTGACCTTCCAATGCCTAGTTTCAGAGCTATGCAGTCTTAATCACCACCCTGCAGTTGGGCTCCATGAAATCTTCCCGTCTGCTTATTATAGATGCCTATCGAGCTAAACCAACTGAAGTAGATTTATGTTCACTGTCACCAGAGGATCTAAATGAATTTGAAAACATCAGTGCACAGTGATATCCTTCCTATCCCACACAGACATGACGTTATTTGCTTTGAGGTCTGGCCACAGTTGTACAAAACCAAATGCTCTTTGGATTTTCCTAGAAACAATCAATAAGACATGATGGAGTGCCCCTACTATGTTTAATCTAAAAAGCAATAGCAGAAGCATAAAACATGGTCCTAACCTCTGGGACTAACAGACCAGTTGGTAGAAGAATATATAACATACCTAATACCAGTAGAAACTGGTGCAAACCTGTAGATAATTAAGTATTAAATTGATACTGTAGTTTAGAAAAGAAAGAGAAGGAGATCTTTGAGGCTGTGACGAGCGGAGATGAGAGAGGAAGATGAGGATTCCACAATGAAAAAACCTGCAGGACTGGAGAAGAATGTTCAGGCCACTGATTTGGGCAGGAAATTTGTTTAAACATAGTTCTCTTCTTTCTGATTCCTAGCTTCTAGTTGGTGTTGAGTTGTGTTGTGATGCTGGGAAATTATAAAAGCACACTGCTTTAATTGAAGTTGTCTTTCTGTATAGTCTTATAACATTTTCTATGCAGTCTACTTTCAGTCACTTCAGCTTGCTATAAGGAGATTACATTTCCTAGGGCCAATCAGCTCTTTCTCCTTGACAATCAAGTATTTTGCAGCAAACATTAATAATCATATCTAATGCCTCATGTTGGTTATTTGGTGTTGTCCTGAATTATGGTGATTAATAGAAAACAAACCATAATACAGATGCCCAAATATGAAGGAACATGTTCATATTCATGTAGCAACTGAAATTCACAGAAGTGCTTAACTTTATAATCACCCCATAGTAAGTAAATAAAAGTACCATAATGCTATGAACTTACAGTAAAAGAAATTATTTCAATTTTTGGACATAATCTTCTAAAACACATAAAAAATGTGGCTAGGAGAAAGCGACAAAAATATAAATACATTCTTCTATGATTTATTATTATGAAATTATTATAATTCCAGAATTTACATATATAATCGTGAACAATGACTTTTCTTTGCTGTTACCTTGCCATAGATTGTGTGAATGTAGTGTTAACAAACCACCAAAATAGATGTCTTTTGTAGATATATTATAACTAAGATATAGTTTGAAAATGAAAATTTATTGTTAGGCTATGTGTGGTGGCTCTTGTCTATAATCTCAGCATTCTGGGAGGGAAGCCAGGTGGATTGCCTGAGCTTCGGAGTTCGAGTTGGGCCTGAGCAAGAGGCTTTTTTTTCTTTTTTTAAAAAAAAGAAAAACCTAGCCGGGCACTGTGATGGGCATCTATAGTCACAGCTACTTGGGAGATTGACGCAAGAGAATTGCTTGAGCCTGAGAGTTTGAGGTTGTTGTGAGCCATGCCGCCATGACACTCTACCCAAGGTGACAAAGTCAGAC
Source organism: Loris lydekkerianus (assembly GCA_963574355.1). NCBI lineage: Eukaryota > Metazoa > Chordata > Mammalia > Primates > Lorisidae > Loris > Loris lydekkerianus. The sequence continues at coordinate 18,334 of CAUYPK010038267.1, forward strand.
TCTATCTCAATAAAAACAAAAATTATTGTTGATAGCCAATTGCAAAATATAATGACAAATTTACTTTATTCTCCTCCCCGTCATAGCTATTTATGTGTCAAATTTAACATTATAGGGATGCCTATAAGAGAAATCTAAGTAGAGAATTTTCACACCTTTTCTAGCCATTTTGTATCCTTTTTAAAATGGTGCCCCAAAAAGTATTATTCTTTTAATCTTGAATGTCTTATTTACCTTTCCATTTCAAAGATAATAGGTTAGCAGGTGGCACCTGTGGCTCAAAGGTGTAGGGCACTGGCCCCATATGCCAGAGGTGGCAGGTTCAAACCCAGCCCCAGCCAAAAACTGCAAAAAAAAAAAAAAAAAAAAAAAGATAATAGGTTAGCTTTTTTTCTAATTATTTTCAGAAAAATTAGAATGCATCTGTTTAATATTTTTAAAGAATGAGCACATAACAAAGATTTAATTTATTAATGAGAGAACCAGCAAGATGGTAACGATTGTATCTCCTTAATAGTTGGGTTTTTTTTTTTTTTTTTTGGAAACAAGGTGTCACTCTGTTGCCTAGGCTAAAGTGCAGTGGCATTATCAGAGCTCACTGCAACCTCAAAGGAAACCTCTCCAGTAGCTGGGACTATAGGCACATGCCACCACATTTAACAAATTTTTGTAGAGGGCAGCACCCGTACTTCAGTGGGTAGAGCCCCGGCCACACACATCCAGACTGGAGGATTTTAACCCAGTCCGGGCCAGCTAAACAATAATGACAATGGCAAAAAAAAAAATAATAATAATAACTGGGCATTGTGGTGGGTGCCTATAATCCCAGCTACTTGGGAGGCTGAGGCAAGAGAATCACTTAAGCTCAAGAGTTTGAGGTTGCTATGAGCTGTGATGCCACTGCACTCTACCAAGGTCAACACAGTGACACTTTCTCAAAAAAAAAAAAATTTTTTTTTTAGAGATGTGGTCTTGCTTATTGCTCAGCCTAGATAATTTTTTTAAAGTAGTTCTATTAAGTCACATTTTAGAGAGACAACAGTGGGAGAAATATAATTTCAATAAAACTGAAAATGTATTTTAACTAAAATAGTAATGATTTTGTCTTGAATTATTTTTAGAAGTGCTTTTTAGCACTCTTTCTAAAAAAAAAAAAAATCATTTTACATAATAAACTCAAAATGAAGGGGCACAGATACTACTTTCAAGACAGAACCCAAAGCAAAGCAAGGTAAAATGTAATGTGAAACTGTAGTTTGGAGCTTAAATGTTTTATAATTGTCTTGGCAGTGAAATATTCAACGAAAAGAATGAAACTTGGGAAGTTTACCAATCTGGAAAGTACCACATTCTTATGTAAAATATTGGGACTTAGGCCAGGCATAGTGGCTTAGGCCAGCAACCCCAGAATTTTGGGAGGCAAAGGAGGATGAACTCTTTGAGCCCAGTAATTTGAGACCAGGCTGGGCAGCACGGCAAGATCCCTGTTCCCATACAGAAAAATTCAGTAGAACCTCCATAGCTGACCACCTTCCTACATCGACCACCTCCTTGAGTTGATGTAATTTTCATAGACCAGACATGCACCACATGTACATATCTGTATAGCAGGCCTTGTTCCTTATGTTGACCACCTCTATATGTTCACCACTTTGTTACAGTCCCTTGGGTAGTCAACTTGCAGAGGTTCTACTGTAATTAGATGAGGTGGTGGCACATGCCTGTAGTCCTGGCTACTCAGGAGCTGAATAGAGATGATTGCTTGAGTCCAGCAGTTCGATGTTGCAGTGAGCTATGATCACACCATTGCACCCCAACCCGAGTACAATGTCTCCAACAGAGCAAGACCCATTTCAAAACAAAAATAAAAATTGGAACTTAAAGGACACAAGTCAGCATTTACTAAGCTTCTACTTTATGTATAATCATTTTATGGCAATCCTTACTCTACAAAGTAAATATAGTCTTCTTATGTAACAGGAAATTAACCTCGTAGCTGCTAAATAAATTGTTCAAGAGTTGTAGCTAGTCTTGCTGGACCATTTATTATCCTGTAAATTCACACTTTTCTCTTTACCCTTCAATAACTTTTATTTGGAACCATATGTATCAACTGCTGATTAAGTTAATCTTAAAAACCTCAGAATGTCAGAACAAAAACTTTTTTTGTGAAAAGGGAAAACTGAAAAATATCCTTCCTAAAGAGTTAATTAACATCATTAAAATTCTGTTTATGCAACTGCCTATTCAAAAAGTCAAGGTCATGAAAAAAAGAAGTGGGGATATTTTAGATTAAAAGTATGTAAAGAGAACAATCAAAAGTAGTACATAAAACTTTATTGCATACTGGTTAGGGTAAAAAAGAAAAAGCAAATATAAGACACATTCTTTGGACAATGGAACAATTGTGGCAAGTGAAATAAGAACCAGATAGTAGATGACATTGTTGAACTGGTATTAGTTTTATAAGATATGCTAATGGCATTATAATTATATAGGAAAAGCTCATTATTCTTAGAAATGCATGCTGAGGTATTTAAAGGTTAAATGTTATGATTTCTGCTACTTATTTTTAAGTGGTTTGACAATAATACAAAATCTGTATAGATAGATAATTGCAGAGCAATGAAATCAATATGGCAAAATGATAACAATTGTTGGATCTGGGTGGAGAAGATACAGAATTTCTCTCTGGGTATTAAGATGTCCATAATAAAAAGTTCGGGGAGATAAAAACCTAGTCTGTAAATTCCTGCTTAACTTCAGTTTTTTATTTTAAGGATACTATAAAGTATGTAAATTAAACAGCTGAGGTTCATCAACTGTTCTACAAATTCAGCTTCATTCAAAAAGTGAGTTTTATTCATTTGTTGAGTATTTACCAAATTTAGAGCATTGTATTTGTGCAATGCTGAGTCTAAACTGAGGTAGAACTCCAGGAGCTATTTGGGATTTGGATTAGCACATGTTAAAAATTAGGATAATAGCATAATCAATAAGTGCTAAGGAATTTCAGAGAAATGGAAGATCCCTGAGAGCTGCAGTATTGGAATCCTGAGCCTATTTATCTTTTAAAAATGTGAAAGACTTGAATAGGAAGAAAAAAATTACATTAAAATGGATCAAAATGAGTGAAGATGTGGAAGTAAGGATAAATTTACCATATTTTTTAAATCCAATACATAAATCTGTTGTTCCAAATTTCAGATCACTAGGGATGACCAGTATTTTTTCACTAACTTGATATAATTCCAGATAAAGTAAGAAATGTGATTAATGCCAACTGTATTACAGGTAAATGCATGATTTCCTTTAGGGTTTAAAACATTGAAAATAACTCTTACATTTCCTTTTTCCATTTCTGAACACCATTAGTAGTATGGGGACATTAGGCTTGTAGCTACTAATTTAGGGACAGGTAACTTTTATTGCTAGTAGGTATCAGGTTCTTCAGGTGTGAGGAGATGATGGTCTGGAATAATGTGGTAGACAGTTATTAGTGGCAACTAGTAAAATAGGCTTTGTACAAAGGCTAATCTGGGTCCCTCCTCAAGGGGCCCCAACATATAAGGGGGATGAACATATAATCACTTTTTACATTGTACTAATCTAGGCTGACCACGACCTCTTTTAAGTTATTCTCAAAAGTATAGTCCCAGTTCTTGTAAGTTTACCTCGGCCAATTTCAATGACATTCATTTTCACATAAAACTTAGACCTGTATGAAACCTATGAGTTATTAAGGGTTATGAGGTTCTAGTATTCACAAACTAAAATTAGCAAGTTGTCAGAGTTTAGTGAGGAATAATTAAGTGTCCTTCTGAGAAGACTGAGGCATGCCAAGCTACCATAGCACATGTGCATATATGGTTGGTAGAAATTCCTACAATTTTCAAGGATACTGCTATTCTCAGTGTAGGTTGGTTGTGGATTTTCAAAGTTCCTATTTGTAGACCAGGCAAGTGGCTCACATCTGTAATTCCAGCACTCCGGGAGGCTGAGGCCGGTGGATTGCTTGAGCCCAGGAGTTCAGGACCAGCTTGAGCAAGAGCAAGATCCTATCTCTACTAAGAATACAAAATATTAGGCATTGTCATGGGCTCCTGCAGTCTCAGTACTCTGGAAGCTGAGGCATGAGGATCACTTGAGCCCAAGACTTTGAGGTTGCTGTGGTACCATGGCACTCAATCCCAGGATGCCAGAATGAGACTCTGTCTCAAAAAAAAAGAAAAAAGAAAACCAAAAAAACCAAAGTTCCTATTTGTATTTTCCATGCTCCGCTAAGTTCCATCATTATCAGTTTGCTCTGAGGTTTTGGTTAACTGACAACATGCGGTAGTATGTATTTGCATCAAGACTGTTTTAGCATAGAATTTTCCAACATTTAGACTTTAGAATATATAAACATTGTTCAAATATAAATAAGCTACATGAGAATTGCCAAAATAGATGCATACATAATCTCCCCAAATGTGCCCATAGAGTGACACTTCATTGTTATCATAGGAGTGTTTTTTCCTTTGTAAAATGAGAATGAGGAGATAGGAAAACAAACGTAGAAAATGGTGACTGGAGAACAGGTGCCACTCTGATCAATTCAGTTTGGATGGTAATGAGTAGTAGAGTTCCCTCTTGATTTTTTCCCAAATATTAAGGGGGTACAAATGTTTTTGTAACATGGATACCTTTTATAATGCTTAAATAGGGGGTTTTCGTTTTGCCCACTACCCAAATAGTGTTCATGGTACTGTACAGGTAGGTTTTTACCCATCCTCCATTCCCCTCCCCACTTTTTGATTTCCTATGACCTTTGCATCTCTATATGACCCTTCTTGATTCCTAATATGTAGAAACATCTTGAAGGCTCTGAGAAATCCTGAAGTAACTTTGTTTAATGTTTAATAGAACAAACATTATGTGGCCAAGCGATTTCTTTCTCTGAAAAAAATCTTCATTTGGAAAATGCCTCATCCCTCCATCCCATTATCTATTCATTCAACAGATTTGTGTTGAATACCTACTATATGCTAGACTCTGTGAACGTGATTAATATTGTCATGTTAGATAAGCAAGCTCCTTAGCTCTCATGAGGGCTATTTTAGGGCATTACTTGGACTATTTTTGGTGTTTTTTTTCACTTCTAATGTTAATTTTGTTAAGGGGGAGGGAAGGAAACTGAAAAACTGCCTAGATGTGGGGAAGTATAAAGAAGCCTGAATGGGGAAATTATGATGTCTTAACACTTAACACTCGAATGAACTTTGGGGAGAAAAATAATTGATTTTGGGTATCTATATCAATGAGGATGCATTTGGCTGCAAGTAATAGAAAATTCAACCAAAAAAGGGACATAAAAGGAAGACAATTATCATCTCACTTAATGAGGAGGTCACTGGTAAGGTGGCTCCAGGCTTGTTTAATTCAGTAGTTCGATAGTATCATCAATAATTAGGGTCTTTTCCATGTTTCCAATCTCTCAGGCATAGTGACTTGGTCTTTGTTCTCAATCTTGTCCTTTGTAGCTGATGATTGTGGCAGGCGCCTGTAGTACCAGCTACTTGGAAGTCTGAGGCAAGAGAATCAATTAAGCCCAAGAGTTGGAGCCTGCTGTGAGCTGTGATGCCACAGCACCCTACTGAGGGTGACATAGTGAGACTGTCCCAAAAAAACAACTTTGTCCCTTGTGTCACAAGATGGCTGCCACAGCTCCAAAAATCACATGCTCACAATATAATAATAATAGCTAAAATTTGTATAACACTTTATGATGGGCCAGTCACCATTCTAAACACTTTACATATGTCCTCACAGCATCTCTTATGATGGGCCAGTCACCATTCTAAACACTTTACATATGTCCTCACAGCATCTCTATGAATTGTTTCTTTATTTTTTTCTTTTTTGAGGCAAGAGTCTCAAGCTGTTGCTGTGGGTAGAGTGCTGTAGCATCATAGCTCACAGCAACCTCCAACTCTTGGGCTCAAGCAATCCTCCTGCCTCAGCTTTTCTATTTTTAGAAGAGACAGGGTCTCGATTTTGCTCAGGCCAGTCTAGAACTCATGAGCTCAAGCAATCCACCCACCTCAGCCTCTCAGAATGCTAGGATTACAGGTGTGAGCCACAATGCCCAGCCTATGAGCTGTTTCTTATTATCCCTATTTTACCAATGAGGAAACTGAGGTACAGACAAGTTAAGTAACTTGCCTAGAGTCACTAGCTAGTAAGTGGAATAACTGGGATACAACTGCAGGAATCTGGCTCCAAGAAAGAATGGGTCCCTTTCTTGTATTCCTTATATGACTAAGGAAAACTTTTCAGAATCCCCCACCTCCAGCATACTTTCTATCAAATATTATTTGCTTGACTTGCATCCCATGTACATTCCTAAACCAATCATCTGAAATGGGGAATGATATTATCATAGATGGTTAGAGCAATGTAGACTAATCTCCGAGGCTGAGGAGCAGCTCAGCTTCCCCCAAAGCATGTGCCCTTACATACTTCAATATAAGTGAGGTTCTGTAGCAGGACAGAGATCAAGTTAGGGAGGCTTCCAGGAAGGCAACCATCAGTGTCTGCCATAGACTGAAGAACATTGAAGTGGACAAATCCAGTAGGCAGCTGAGGACACATCAAGAGAATGAGGCTGGTGCTCTAAAGTTGGGGTTCAGATGCACTGAGGCAGCAGCTAGAGTCCTGAGAAGAGGGCACATTTCCAAGGAGGATGATACAGACATCAGTCAGCTAAAAACATAACCTTGAAAAATTGGTGGGAGGGATGGTTGCAACAACATAGCAACATTTGAGAATTTTCTAAGCTCTGTGGTAGGTACATGGGGTTCGTTATTTAATATTACTCTCTCTGTTTTTGTGTGTGTCTGTAATTTTTCCTAACAAAACATTTTGAAAAATACACCAAGCAACACAAATCAATCACAGACTCTTTTCAAACTCTATGAAAGAGCTCCCAATCTTTGGTTCCCAACTTTCTTTAGACTTGTAAGTGAGCCCTTGTGTAAGGCTTGAATCTGCCCCCAGACTGGGGACAAATTCTGGTTCCAGGCAGGGAGAACATAAGAAGCCCTCGTTTGCCCTCTCATGGGCTCATTGTCCAGCCTTTCTGCTGGCAGTCTGCTCTGGCTGTTCTGCTGGGAGGCTCTGGCTTTCTCTCCTATCACCTTTGTTACTTGGCCTGAGAGCCTGCATTTTTCTACTCTGATCTCTAATCTTTTCTGCCTCCAGGATAGCTATCTAATTGCTGTGGTCTCTGCTATTTACCAGAAATATTAGGTTTTGATCTAAAGGACATTAAATGTGAGTCTTATTATGAAATCTTTTAAACTAATAGCACTGAAGTCCTACATCTCTCTTTCAGCATGAATTTTTTAGTTTTAGTTTTCTTACAACTATATCCCTAGATGCTTGTTCTTAGAATAATCAACCTCTGACTTTATTCCAGTGTTTATTTCCTTGATGTGTGCTGCATCGTCAAAGTCTACTTAGATTCTTTTTTTGAGACAGAGCCTCAAGCTGTCGCCCTGGGTAGAGTGCTGTAGTATCACAGCTCACAGCAACCTCAAACTCCTGGGCTCAAGCGATTCTCCTGCCTCCACATCCCAAGTAGCTGGGATTATAGGCGTCTGCCACAATGCCGGGCTGTTTTTTGGTTGCTGCTGTCATTGTTGTTTGGCGGGCCCGGGCTGGATTTGAACCCGCCAGCTCAGGTGTATGTGGCTGGCACCTTAGCCGCTTGCGCCACAGGCACTGAGCCTGCTTAGATTCTTAAGATCAGCACTCAAGCTCAGCTTCACTAGCAGGAGAAAAAGAGCTTTCAGACTAGTAAACAGGAAAAGAGCAGCTGGAGATGTGGAAAGAAAATAAGGGAAAAGTAGTACCTGTTTCCCTTAGGTTTTTGAACCATGAGCATACCACCATATTGCATGAACAAATGGCAGTGCTATAAGAAGGAAAAGATGAAGAGTTGGCAGAAATGTACAGTTTACTGTAAAAACAAAACAAAACATAACGAATGTAAATGAACTTGGGCACAAATGCTAAACTGTTTACCCAAATGGCTGTTATTAGAGTTTTCCATCGCCAAGCATATTTGAACATTTTGTAGTTTTGTGGCATTTCTGGGCTTCATGTAAATATTTTTTCTGATACCACCCACTGTGTTGTAATCATTATCTCAATCATCTCTTGGGCATGACACTCACTTTAAAACACAAAAGAGGATCTGGCTCTGAGGAAGCCAGCACTGGCTTAGTAGGCTCCGTGAATTGCATGCAGGGTGGTGATAGCTTGATCAACTTCCTGTGTTAGGAGGAAGTCAGTTGGGAGGAAGCCCTAGCCTTGGGGTGGTGGCACTGAGGAAAGGGAACACATTCATATCAACTACTTGAGATCCTCCAATGCAATTCAGTAAATAGAAATTGAGCATCTATTGTGTATTAAGCACAACAAAAGAAAGAATGTCCTTGCTGAATCACCACTATTTTTATTTTTATTTTTTGGCAAAGAGTTCTTTTGGTGAATCCTGTGAATTTCTTCTCAGAATAATATTTCTTTTTCTTTTCTTTTCTTTTTTTTTTTTTTTTTGAGGCAGAGTCCCATTATGTTGCCCTCAGTAGAGTACTGTAGTGCCACAGCTCACAGCAACCTCAAACTCTTGGGCCTAAGTGATTCTCTTGCCTCAGCCTCCCAAGTAGCTGGGACTACAGGCACCCGCCACAATGCCCAGCTATTTTTTTTTGTTGCATTTGTCATTGTTGCTTAGCTGGCCTGGGTCAGGTTTGAACCTGCCACCCTTGGTGTATGTGGCTGGTGCTATAACCACTAAGCCTCAAAATAATATTTCTAAATACATAAATTAAAAATTGAAAGATTACAAAAGATATTGATTGTAATAAAACAGTTATCAAAAAGACAAAAAAAAATTGTGAAATGCTTCTTTATTAATGCATGAAACAATAAGATCTAGTGGTGGACCTAATAATTCCCAGAATTTCAAAATAGCAGTGAGTGTAGATGATAGTTTGAGAGATTCTAATACTTAATAAAGTTTGGAAATCTTTGCAACTTGTTACATTATGGTTCCCTAATTTTCTGGCCTCCCTCGCAGCTAGGGGTGGTTATGTGATTTCCTCACTCCTTGAACTTGGACATCTTATTTAAATGTGTAGTAACCTTGCAATGTTGGGGCAACAAGATAACTGTAGAAGCACTGAACCACATATCACTGTCTGCCTCCAAATTCCGTGTTTTGTGAGAAAATACCACCACCCACCCTCCAGAATTTTATGCCACAGTTTAATTTTTGTGGTAGTCATAGCCAAATATATTTCTAATTAATACAATACAGTTTTCAAAAGAAAGATGTTTTTCCTCATGCTGGCAAGAATTTTAAACATTATTTTAATATTGAAATACATGTTAGTATTAGTTAACAGGGCCTGGGGAGGTGGCTCACATCTGTAATCCTACCATTTTGGGAGGCTGAGGCAGGAGGATTTCTTGAGACTAGGAGTTCACGACTAGTCTGAGCAAGAACAAGAACCCCATCTCTACAAAAAAAGTTAGAAAAATTAGTCAGGTGTGGTGGTGTGTGCTTGTTGTCCCAGCTACTCAGGAGGTTGAGGCAGGAGGATCCTTTGAGCCTAGGAGTTTGAGGTTGCAATGAGCTATAATGACACCACTACCCTCTAGCACAGGTGACAAAGCAAGACCCCATTTAAAAAAAAGAAAGAAAGAAAGAAAAACAAATGCATATTATCAAATATGAAGCAGATGACAAAATTCTTGTGGAGTTTTAAGGTAATTTTTCAGCATGTGTGGCTCACTTCTTGCTAAATCCCCAGATACCTTGGGATAAAGTCTTCAATCCTAAGGGATTCTCCTCTGGAAAATTTAAGGAGCACTTTTAAGAAAAACTAGATGGTAGTTTTTATGAAAGTCAGGGTTGACTGTTCTAAGAAAATAGTAACAGTCAATTTCAAAGACAGCTCTGTCACCTACTTTGGTATCTGATTCACAATGATGCCTAATAAATATCTGTGCAGTGGAACTAGTGAATTTTTTGTTAAATGAAGAAAACAGGTTTATTAGTGGAATCCACTCAATCCACTCAAATCTGCATATAATGGGCATGTAAATAAATATGCTGAATGAATAAACGGAACTTCTTTTATGTGATACATAAAGTTCAGATTCTAACTATGATAGTCACTATATTAAGTGCTCATATAGCTATCATATCCTATTTAATCTTTGAAATAATTATGTGAAGCAGGGAGCACTCCTTTATCTGTGACCAGGTATGGGTTCGGGGCAATCAGAAAAATGGGGTCACTCAAATTTGTTGGGAGAAAATGGTTATCTGATGTCTTACTTAAGAACCTTACTTAAGGAGTCTTATAGCCAACATGGGAAAAATCAAAAGCTTTTCTAGATTATATTTAATAATGTTTCAATTTTTAATTATATATTGGGAAGTGCTGGTACTGCTAAGAGTATCTAAAGCTCTTCATCTGGTTCTGGAGAAAGAGGTTATGATTTCCTCCATTTTGCAAAACAAACCAAGGTTCAGAAAGTTTTTCTACTAGCTCAGATCACAAAGGTAGTAGAGCCCATTATGATGGTACTCAGTGTTTATGACACATTATGTTTATGATGGGACATACCAGTTTTCTTTTCAAAGTTGTGAATCTTATTGGTACTTCTTTAAAGATTTAGAATTTTAATCTAGTAAAGCATACATCAAAGTTAACCTCAATATCTGTTTTGGGGGTATTGCAATGTATCTTTTTTCCTCCCTTTTAATTGAAAGAATGAATGACACACAATTATTATTATTATTATTATTATTTTGAGACAGAGCCTCAAGCTGTTGCCCTGGGTAGAGTGCCATAGCATCACAGCTCACAGCAACCTCAAACTCCTGAGCTTAAGCGATTCTCTTGCCTCAGCCTCTCAAGTAGCTGGGACTACAGTCCCCCGCCACAACGCCTGGCTATTTTTTGGTTGTAGTTGTCATTGTTGTTTTGTAGTCCGGGGCTGGACTCCAACCTGCCAGCTCTGGTGTACGTGGCTGGCGCCTTAGCTGCTTGAGCTACAGGCGCTGCGCTGCAATTATTATTATTATTATCTAAATGACTGGGCTTTGTATTAGTTTGGGGGTCAATCCAAGGAAAAGTGAGAAGGAACTCAAGTAGGCCAAGAAACTGGTCCCCTGCCTTTCTGAGGTTGCCAGAATTTGCAAGACAGGGGTTCCTAGATGTCTTTACTTTTTGATCCTTAGCATGGTTCTCATTTTGGAAGACTCCCTTTTCCTTATGTTAGCCCAATTAGGCAAAGGAGTAGGATTTAAGAAAATGTATTTTATGAGTCCTTTAAGTAATACTTCCTAAAGACTTTATAATCCTGTACTGATAATAAATGGGAAAAGGGAAAGGTGAAATATAAATATGTTCTCCCAATATGCAAAAGTGAGAAAATGGAATTTTTAGTTCGTGTCTGTCTCCTACCTCAGAGTGTCTTGAATATTGGTATGCATAAAAAAAATCACTTATTAAAAAATTCACTTTTCTGAACCTTGTCTCCACAGTACCTGATTTTGTAGGCGTGAGTGGACCTGGGAGTCGGCACCTCAGGTGATTCTGGTGCTGGTATTCTATTCCCCAACCGGTAAGAAACACCACCCTTATACAGATTGAGAAGGCTTAAAAAAATACGAATTGCATGATGTTTATTTCTGCCATCCTTACCACGGCCTGGGCAACTGCCCTGTTACTAAATTTGCTCTTGTCCCCAAAACATTGACAGTCCCTAACCTGAATAGCACTCTTTTGGGGCTCATCTTAAATTGTTTGCCCAACCCAATGTACATCTAAGTATGAATGAGATTTAAATCTTCTTTTAGGGCACTTGGATTAAAAAACAATTTATCTTTTTCTTCTCCTAAGGTAAATATCAGAATGTCTCTCTATTAATTTCTCACTTGGGGAATTAACCTGGCAGTACAGACTACTTTAATTTGAATGCTGGAGAAGTCATGCCCACTTCCCCCTTCAGCCTATTAATCTCCTATGCTTTATTCTTGACTCATCCTGTCTCTCTGTGAATCCTCTTTGGTAAATTTATCCACGGTGAAGATGCTTTATGTCATCACCACCCCTTGCACACGTTTCAATTACAGCACCATCATCTTTTACTGGGATTGACTTTTATTTTTGTATCTCCAATTCTATACGCAGTGCTTCGCAAATAGCAGGCGCTCACTAACCATGCAATGAATTGTGAAATGATTTAAAAATCACGGCTAGGAAACAAAACATGAAAATGTCAACGGCTGACTACAAGGCAGTGAGGGCCTAGAAGTAATAAAAATAATCCCTAACAGCACAGAATTTTCCTGAAGGGATCATCTGTCCCACTTTCTCGAGTCGCTCCTCGGCCTCTTCCCACTCCCCAATTTCCCGCCCACTCCCTTCGCTTTTAGAGACAGGTCAGGCAGGTATCCCAGCTCAGCAGCTCTGATTGGCTGGCGATGATTTCATTGTTAGGGAACATCCGGGCTTTTTCCCTCCCGGCAGCACCTCTCTTCAACCCTACCCTCCCAGTTCCCACTCGTGCGTGCGCCCCACCCGTGCGGAAGCAAAACAACCGCCTCTCCCTAGCCTGCTTCTTGTCTCCGCCTGTGCTACCCCTTCCCGTCTCTACGTCGAAGAGAGGCGTCCTTCTCCTCCAATGAGGGCCTAGGTGGACATTGTTAGCCAATCACTAGCCAACGCCCGGCAATTCCGGGTGGGGCTAGACCTCCACACCTGTAACTGGACAGCCCGTTGGTTCCTTTATGGCGCTTGTTTTACTCCAGGCTTAGAGGTCAAAAAGAAAGGGGCATGGTCTTCGCAGAACGTGAAGGACCTGCACTGACTCTCTGGGGTTTGACCGTTTTCGAAGACTAACCAATCGCTTTTCCGATACTTCCCCGCCTTTTGCGCCTTCATTTGAAAAAAGCCGGTGTGACGGACTTGGAAATTGGTTCAGTGACGGACGCGCGGAGAAAGCCAATGACTGAGGGTTGGGACCACCATTTTGACCAATAAGAAAAGGGAGTCGTAAGGACTCGGGCTTGGCGAGGCGGAGCGCAGGTGGGCGTTATTTGATTGACGGAGGGCTCTACTTATGGTTGGTAGGGTGGGTGGTTCTTGGCGTTCTGGAGGTCGTGCCTAGAGGAGGCGGGGCCGAATAAAGTAAATGGTAATGAAGGGTTGGGTCTCACTCAGTGGGCGGTGTTTGATGGATAGATGACCTTGCCAATTGAAGGTGGTTACTGCTGCCCAATGAGAAATTAGGAAGTCAGAGGCGGGGCCTTATGGGCGGGGAAAACTAAGTATGGAAATATTGAGGGAGCCGAAATGGGCGGGATAACTGTGATTGACAGGACTTTTAGCAAACCGAAGACCGTAAAAGGGCGCGCGGCATCCCACCGGGTGAGAGCCGGAGGCGGGGCTCTCCGAGGGGCGGGGAGGGACGAGGCTCGGGGAGGGGGTTGCAGAAGGAGCCCAGCGGCTGCTGCTCAATGGCGGAAAAGCCGCCGGTGCTCTGATTGCCTGGTTCCCCTAGCAGTTGCGGGGGAGTTTCCTGCCGGCGCGGCTGGAGTCTCTGTTTCTCTGCGTTCGGTGGTTGGAAGATGCTCCAGAGAGACGAGGCTGCGGCGGAGGAGGTGGCGGCAGCCGAATCGGCAACGGCGCTAGGGTGGAGAGAAGGCGGCGGCGGCGGCGTGAGGGGCCCGGAGGTCTAAACAGTCCCAGAGGTGGCGGAGGTGGTGGCCGAGACCCCGAGGGAGAAGCGGTGGCTGAGGCAGGGTCGCGCCTCCGTTGGAAACTTGGGCTGAATACAGCGGGGGGCTTTACGGCGGGCGCGAGCGAGACGCCTTAGACTTCGCCTCCCTCCCTCGCCACAGGTAAGGCCGCTCGGCGTCCCGCCGGAGGGGAAACGGCTGGCCGCTCCGTCGAGGCCCCGGGACCGTTTCGCCGGTCTGCGGCCCGGCGTCTGCTTTTCCGAATCCTCTCCTTTTTCTCTGCTGCCAGGGAGCCTGGGGATCACAACGCCGACTTGGGTCCTGGGTAGGCCCCTTTCCCGGCCGCCGCCTCCGTTCTCAGTTAAAGGCCGAGAAAGGCGCAGGGAGAGAATCGGAGTTTGCTCAAATGCCTGGAATTCAGCTGCTTCCCCCTTCTCTCTGCTTAAGTCTGCTAGCACCTCTTTCACGCGAAGGCACTGGCTTTTAACCCAGGCCTTGGCTCATCACTTCCTGGTGCATGCTTATTTGAAAACACTACCTTTTCCCATTTGTTTCCTCGTTAGCTTCTGCCCTACTCTGCGCTTCACTTCACTTCCTTGTTAAATCTGCTTTCTCGCCCTTCTGCCTCTGTTTCTCACCATCTCTTTTCTCCTTAGTGGCTTTGAATCATTTATCCGACTCTGGCTTGTTTTGCCTGCCTTACCCAGCACCTTCCTTTTTGGATGTCGTTCTTAACAGTGTATTTTTTAATTTCAAACTGCTAGTATCGTTAGTGCCCCAAATCTTCGGGAGGCCCATTAAGAGTAGACTGACCAGCTTTATGTGGTAGATCAGTTTTTTATACTGTAAGCTTACCAGCCTTAGGGAAAAAATTACCTTAAATGTAGAGTGTGAAAATAACATTGAAATAATTTTTAAAATGAAGGACTAAGTGGTGAAGATAGTTGCTGCTTCATTTTTTTAAAGTTGTGTGACCTCTAATGTCAGATTTAGCAGATCTAGGATGTTTGCCCATCATATTTGGCAAAATGCTTCTAAAGCATTTGATAGCAGCCCAAATTCATCAGTATTCAAGTTGTAAAAGCAACTTGAAAACTTCCAAAAAAGACATTACACGAACAACTAGGAAAGCTATTTTGATAAAGTCACAGTTAAAAAGCTTTTAAAATAGGCTCCACATGTTTAATGTACCAAATAAAGTTGGCACTAGTCTTGTAAAAGGATTATTTAGGAATTTGAGTAGTCTTAGTGTTATATGGCTATTTTGGGAAAAACATTCTTTTTCTGTTAACAAACGTTTACAACAACTGTGATGTGAGAATTACTGAGGTTTATTGTGGGATTAACACAGGAACTCTTTTTAAGCTACTGTATGGATGGAGAAGTGGTAAATTGTTAAGGGTGGACAGTGTAAGTCACAGTATGTTCTAGGAGGTAGAGAAACATGCCATGGACACTGAATGTTGGTAGATATTATTTCATTTACTTTCTCTGTTGTGCAATGGCTAAGTTCCTATTGTTGGCCTACTTTTAAATAGAGCATTTCTAAATAAATAGTGAGACAATCTATTCTATTCTAATTATTATAATAGTCTTTTCCAAGTATACAGGCCTTTTACAAATACAACTAAAGTAATATTAGGTTGGCAATTTTTAAAAGCATTGTTTTTGTAGGCCTCTCAAATGGGAACAGTGTGTTGTTATGATAGAACTTTTAAAATTTAGTGTTTAGAACAGACTTTTTTAGTCAACAGATATTCTTTCAGGGGTGATCTTTTTTTTTTTCTCCTGTGCTGCTTACTTTCAATGCCTCCTTTGTCCTTTTTTTTTTTTTAAATGGTGGTTTGTGTTTTCCCCTTTTCATTTGTTTTTGCTCTCATAAAGTCTTATCACAGTTTCTGCAGTGGCTGTTTATGTTGTGTTATTAGCATGGAGTAATTTTTTTTTTTTTTTTTGAGTACTTTAGAGCTTTCATACCTATTAGGTAAGATTTCCCCAGTTTCTTATACATTATCCTTTGGGTTTGTTGATGCGATGTTTATTCTCTTAGAGGTGATTAGCAGAACTTTCAACATGTCTTTTCTTACACTGGGTGTCTGATTTCTGTGAAGACTCTAGGAATAGGTGAGAAGCTGTTTCAGTTTGTCTAGTCATATCAGTAATACTGTTTTATGTTAGTAATTCACATATTATAATTACTAAATCCCTTAAGATTACATCATCTAAAGGAATGGTGTAGTGTCTAAATAGCCGTCCTTCTAAGAATGGCTGATTCACTAGTTGACAAGATCAGAAAAAGTGGCTTTTGTTAAAAGCTATTTTTTACTGTAACTCAATTTATGGAATTTTTGAATTAAAATGTGATGCTGTCTGTTGGCACTCTTGGAAGAGTAGAATTTGCCATAGTATCAGTGATTGTTGAGATTCTTTAAAAAGTGGCTGAGCCAATAGTGAAAGGATGCCCTTGTAAATGGGTTGGTAAACATTTCTTTTATTGTCCGTGATACTGGAAGTTAGTTACACATATAACTACTATGTAACTCATTGGTGTTAGTTACACATATAATCTGTGTACATGTGTGTATATGTGTATTTTTCTCAACTCCATGTTCATAATACAGACCAGGCACGGGGCATGGGTGTGTATCAGGTAGGATTTACTCTAGCTTATTCTATATAGTCAGTGTAAGAACACAGCCTATGGTAAGCACTATAAGTCCTGTAATTTATATTTTAACTATTTATATATTATATATAACTAATTTAAAGTATTATTTGACATTCCCTAGCACAGGATGTAATGATAGTGTTCTTTTTTTTTTTTTTTTTTGAGACAGTGTCATGTCACCCTCAGTAGAGTACTATGACGTCACAGCTCACAGCAACCTCCAACTCTTGGACGTAAGCAATTCTCTTGCCTCCACTTCCCACATAGCTGGTACTACAGGTGCCTACCACAACACCTGGCTATTTTTTTGTCGCAGTTGTCATAGTTGTTTAGCTGGCCCAGGTCAGTTTCAAACCCACCAGCTTGGGTGTATGTGGCTGGCACCGTAACCACTGTGCTACGGGCGCAGAGCCAGTGAGTGTTAATTCTAACTCTAAAACTATCTTCTTAAAATACAACACATAATACTTTACATTTTCTGTGAAATAGCCCTTTCACAATTCAGTGACTTTAAGAAAAATTAATTGGCAAATAACTGATGGTATCAGAATAATAACAGTTTTTTAATTCTAAAATTTAATAGTAAAATTTATTCAAGTAATAGTTTAAAATATAAAATTATGATTAGAAGTAAGATAATTTGTGGGAATATAGTACTTTTGAGTGATATTTTTAACATTGCACTTGATGCTTTTTTTTTTTTTTTTGAGACACAGTCTTACTCTGCCCCCTTGGGTAGAGTGCTGTGGAATCATAGCTCACAGCAACCTCTAACTCCTAGGCTCAAGCAATCCTCTTGCCTTAGCCTCCCAAGTAGCTAGGATTGCAGGTGCCTTTCACAATGCCCAGCTAGTTTTACAGACAGGGTCTTACTCTTGCTCAGGCTGGTCTTGAACTCCTGAGCTCAGGTGATCCACTGGCCTTGGCCTCTCAAAGTGGTAGGATTATAGGCATGAGCCACTGTGTCCAGCCATTGATGCTTTTTATATTTTTCCTTGGTGAACTAATTTCAAAATTGAATTCAAATGGACTACTGCTACTTATATTGGCAGCTTTAATGTATCTTACACATTATATTAGTAGAACGGATGATTAAGAGGACTTATCAGATAGGGATATGGGATAAGATTCCTAGAAACTGAGCAGACCTCAGATAGGTAAACTAGACTACTTCCCATCTCACTATTTATTGATTGATTGATTTATTGATTGCAATTTTTGGCCAGGGCCCGGTTTGAACCTGACACCTCTGGTATATGGAGCCGACGCCCTACTCCTTGAGCCACAGGCACTACCGCACTATTTAATTTTTAAGAGACAGGGTCTTAATCTATTGCCTAGGCTGGAGGGCAGTGTGGGGTGATTATAGCTTGCTGCAATCTTGAGCTCCTGAATTCAAGCATCCTCCTGCCTCAGTCTCCTGAGTAGCTTAGACTACAGGTGCCCACCACAACTCCCAACTAATTTTTCTGTTTTTACTAGAGACAGACTGGTCTTGAACTCCTGAGCTTAAAGGCATCCTCCTGCCTTGACTTCCCAGTATTTGTTTATTTAATGTATGGCTCAAGATAACTCTTCTTCCAATGTGTGGGAGAGAAATTCTGCATGATCTATGTTGGACATACCTACATAGATCATATACTTAGGTTTTCATTCAAATTTCAGGGTGCTTTATTTTTCCCCTTCAGTTTAATGTTAATAGCATTCAGAAGCACTTTGCTTCTGAATTAATGGTAAATTATGATAATAGAAGATATCTCAAGTAAATTTTTTTCTTACTTTACTGTAGCTAACTGCAATCACGTCTATAATATCTTACTGCTTGGCGTAACATAACTTTTATAATGATACCTTTACAACATACCTTTGTAATAATGTGTTTAACTGCATGAACCCTGTAGCTTATTCAATTGTATTTTAACTTTTTAGTTCATATATTAGACACACATTTACTATGGTTTGTAACATTTAAAGCATCCAGTTTAAATTAAATTTAACATTTAATCATCAGTTTAAAGCTTTTGGTTTACCAAATAGTTTGTTAGTTTGCTAAATATAAAGTGTGTTCTAAGTTTTCTTTTAGAATATATTGAAATACATCAACATTACATTTATTAGCTTTCAGTGATTAGAGGAGAGACAAACTTTGGAAGTTGTTGACCATTTAGTAACTTGTCTTACTCTTAGAGGTGGAAATCATGGGCAGTGTTTCAGGGAGGGTAAGACCTGTATCTAGGGTTGCTGTGATTTTTGTCTATGTAGATTGATCTTCACTTCAGAATAGGTTATGAATGAGAAGTTAATTTGTATGATAGAAATAGGAAAATGTTTTTTCTCTATGGAAAATTTTTAAATGTTGCATTATCAGGTAGAACCAAATGTGCAATTTAAAATTGAAACAAATGAGAAAGTTATGTTTGATAGCTAGTATATACCTGAGATGAAATATATTTGATAAGGATATGTAGAGTAATTTGTAAGGGTCTGAGCTCTTTTAAGCTTGAAAGTAATATTGCTGATTCTTAAATCTAATTTCATTTTATTTTCTTGATTTATGTGTCAGGAGCATTGAAGAGGGGTAGTTAATGTTTTTATACGTAGGATAATCTAGTAGTGTCTCTATCACAAAGTTTTTCTTTATTTTGACTAAAGCATTTTACTCAAGGAAGTGAAAGTTATTTGTTGGACACAGGTGACCCTTCTTAGTCCCTTACAGAGGAAATCATTAATTCCAGGCACTCCAGATGATAGACTGTATAAATCAAATTTAGATTTGGGAGGATTTCTGTTATTTAGGCAACTCCCTGAGAAGTAAAGAATAATCGTATTTAGTCTGTAGCCTTCCAACCATTCTTTTTTTTTAATAGCCCGGCACTTTTTTATTCTTTTATAGCTATTAGTTCATGAATTCACAGGTATAAGTTCTAGCAGCTCATGCTGCTTTCCAGTAGTTCTTGAAAAGTTTGATTCTCTGATTGGAACAGCCTGGTGCTTTAATTGAACCTAGGTATTTTTCTCTTTGGCTTCCTTCTATTTCTGATCATTTTCCTTAATGTGTTTTATTTCACTAAGGTGTTTTGGTTTTTAGAGTAATTGATATTTTAGTGGGCACATTAATTTTTTTGGTATCAATCTCGACCATGTTTGTTTACAGCAGTGAGAACAGCATGCCAGGGTAACATTGTAGTCTCTTCCAGTTTTCCCTTGGTAACATTGATGTGGCATTCCATTTTGAACAGTACCTATTCCCTTAATGTCTACAGTATCACTTTTTTGTAGATTTGCTTGTGCCTGGCCAAAGAAACAACTTCATGTTTTCTAAAAGGACTAGAGAACATATATAGGGGTCCTCAAACTATGTCCTGTGGGTCACATGAGGCGGTGTGATTGTATTTGTTCCTGTTTTGTTTTTTTACTTCAAAATAAGATATGTGCAATGTGCATAGGAATTTGTTCATAGTTGTTTTTTTTTAACTATAGTCCGGCATTCCAACGGTCTGAGGGACAGTGAACTGGCCCCCTGTTTAAAAAGTTTGAGGACCCCTGAATTATAGTGGGTGCTTATCCTTTTTCCCTTTGTGTCTGTCTTTCTGGGAAATTACGGGAAGATGATTCTGGCTGAAAGGAAGCCCAGCCATTATCTTGTGTTCGCCTGATGCCTTCTGTAAACATGGCATCCTTTTATACTGGAGTCTGAACAAAGCAAAATTCTTGACCTCATAAATCTTACATTCTGGTAACCAACAGTTTTCCCTCAATTTACATTATAACTATGCTCTTCCTGTGGCTGAGTTAAAAATGTGGAAAATTTGGGATGTGTGTGTTTCCTGGACTAAAAAGCTATGAGCTTTAGTATTTTTTTTGTTGTTGTTGTCACCCTTGTTAGAGTGCCTTGGCAGCACAGCTTGCAGCAACCTCAAACTCTAGGGCTTAAGCGATTCTCTTGCTTCAGCCTCCCAAGTAGCTGGGATTACAGGCGTTCTCCACAATGCCTGGCTATTTTTTTTTTTTTTTTTTTTTTTGAGACAGAGTCTTACCGTGTTGCCCTTGGTAGAGTGCTATGGCATCACAGCTCATAGCAACCTCAAACTCTTGGGCTTAAGCGATTCTCTTGCCTCAGCCTCCCAAGTAGCTGGGACTACAGGTGTCTGCCACAACACCCAGCTTTTTTAGTTGCAGTTGTCATTGTTGCAGGCTTGGGCCAGGGTTGAACACTCCAGCTTTGGTGTACATGGCCAGCGCCCTACTCACTGAGCTATGGGTGCTGAGTCCTGGCTATATTTTTGTTGTAGTTGTCATTGTTGTTTTTAGCAGGCCTGGGCCGGGTTCGAACCCACCAGCCCCTGTGCATGTGGCTGGTGCCCTAACCACTGAGCTACGGGTGCTGACCCGAGCTTTAAGTATTCTTAACAAATGAAAAGGAATAGTTTTTTTTGGTTTTGAATAAAAACTTTAACATGAAAATATATTTTCAAAGAAAAGAATTTTATGGTGGGGGGTCACCACAACATGAGGAACTGTATTAAAGGGTCGCGGCATTAGGAAGGTTGAGAACCACTGTCTCAGAGGAAGACATTTATTTAAGATTAAAAGATAACTCAATGAAAGAAAAGAGATTTCTATATTAGGCAGGTATGAGGGCAGTCTTGGGAACTATATGTATTTCTATTTACTATTCATCCTTAGGTAGATGAGTTCCTGGAAAGGAGGATGGGAGGAAAGGTAGAATAATGAGAGGAAGGTAAATAAGACTGTTAGTGAGCCTGGTTTAAATAACTTGGGATATATCTGTAAAATATATGTTGTCATTGTGTTTGAAAAAGGCTTTGTAGTTTTTGTCCTTAAGCAAGTGTACTAGTGGTTGACCAATAGTTTGGTCACGCTGTCACTGATTTGTGACTGCTACTTTTGTGCTCTGGTAAAAGATGGTTCGTGGATCCAATTTGTCTCTTGGTTTATTTTGCTGAAATTGGCCTGTTTGTTTATCACTACTTCCCTAAATTCCATAGCTGTGGTGTTATTTAAGGTTGTGCCTTTGTTTTTCCTACATTGTAAGTTTCTGCATGAGGTTGTCATATTGCACTTAAGATGTGAAGCAGGTTCTTCGTTTCTGCTTTTTCTATAGCTTTTATAGTGATGGTCCAGTTGGGTAGAGATATCTCTTGAGTTTACACAAGCATTGCACAAGAGATCTTTCATCTTTTTGTTTTTGTTTCAATTCTTGGTGGTCTTTTGCTTTCATTTGTGAGTCAGTTTCACGTGATCCTGATTGTTGAAGTGACTCAAGGGTTTTTTTTTTTTTTTTTTTTTGAGGCAGAGTCCTTGGTGGAAAGCTGTGACTTCACAGCTCACAGCAACTTCCAAATTTTGGGCTTGAGCAATTCTCTTAACCCACCCTCCCAAGTAGATAGAACTATAGTTGCCCACCACAACGCCGGGCTATATTTTGGTTGCAGTTGTCATTGTTGTTTAGCAGGCCTGGGCTTGGCTAAAACCTGCCAGCTTTGGTGTATGTGGCCAGTGCCCTACTCACTGAGCTATGGGCACAGAGCCAAGATGGATTTTTTTTTTTTTTTTTTTTTTTAAGAGACAGAGTCTCACTTTATTGCCCTTGGTACAAGAGTGCTGTGGCATCACAGCTCACAGCAACCTCTAAGTCCTGGGCTTAGGTGGTTCTCCTGCCTCAGCCTCCCCAGTAGCCTGGACTACAGATGCCCCCCACAACACCTGGCTATTTTTTATTGCAGTTTGGCTGGGGCCGAGTTCAAACCTGCTACACTGGGTGTATGGGGCCAGTGCCCTACCCACTGAGCCACAGGTGCTGCCCAAGATTGATTTTTTTTTTTTTTTTTTAAAGTAAATTGACTTGTTCTTATGTCACTGCCTCAATATAAAAAGACATTGGTTTCATTTATAACCTAAGAGGCCTCATTTATTGTACCCAGATAAGTCTTTGGATTACTAGTTTCATCTAATTGTCACTGTATTGCTGTATGAAAATGCTGATGTACAAGAGAACTTGAATTTTTTGAATATAAAAAATTTAATGTTGTAATTCGGACCAGTTCATTAGCTGAATTCAACATTTGGCCTTCTTTGAGTACCTATGTATATTTAAAAATAACTAAAAATAATCTTATTTGAATTTCTTTTTATTATTTCCTATAATTGGTTTTGTTTACATAATTTAAACTTTCACTAAACTTTGGTGCTTTGAAGTTCCTAAACTTAAAGAAACTCAGTTTATTTCTTTCAGAATGTGAAAGTGAAATAACTTTTCAGCTTAATATGTAATAATTTTCAGTTATACCCTTCCCATTTTTTGTTTTATGAACTCTAGTTTGTAAAGGTAATTGAGGTTTGGAAGTATTAATGATATTGATTGCTTTGTTGCTCTTACCCTACATCCTGAATTTTTTTCTTGGTGAAAGGTTTGTATTTTACTTCAGGTTATGTGGGTGGTTGTGTTTTTGTTTTTTGAGATAGGGTCTGTCTTGCTCTGACTCCTGGGCTAGAGTGTGGTGGCATCATCATGGCTCATAGCAACCTTAAATTCCTGGGCTTGAACTCCTCTTGCCTTAGTCTCCCAAGTAGCTGGGATTAGAGGCAGGTGCCACCTCACCAGGCTAACTTTTCTATTTTTTGTGGAGATGGGGTCCTCCTCTTCCTCAGGCTAGTATGAAGCAATTCTCCACCTACCTGGGGCCTTCCACAGTTAGAGGGGTGAGCCACTGCCCCTTGGCTCACGTTCTGTGCTTTTGCTTTGAGTTGCTTTTTCTGCCTATGGCTTTCTTTATATGATTTTCATTGACAAGGTGGCCACCAAGTTTGGAAACAGATGGATACACAATAAATTATTTATTGATGTTATAGAATGTATTAGAATAATATCTAAGTTTCATGACCACCTCACATGGGTCAGTTCATGTAGGTGGATCTTTTTGTCTTCATTCAGATTTATTATTGTGTGGCCAAATTCCAGAGTGAGGTATTAGACATTTTAAATATAAAGACAGAGATAAATAGTTAATTATAGAGAACTGGATGGAATCACATCGATCTTGTGTTCTTAAGAGGACTGAAAACAGTCCAACAAGATAAAAATACATGTGGTATTTAATTGGCTGTCAGATGTTTTGGCTAAAAAGGCTTGGGAGATGGTAGATAACAAGAGTTTAAGGAGTGCACTTGAAAGATGGTTCTAACCATCTTTAGGGTTGGTATTGTTTCTGAAATGTACATGAGGCATCTTTCAACAGATTTAGATAAAAACAGAAGAACCATACACCCAAGGGACTGTAATTAACTGGTCAGTATATGGAGATAGTCAACATAAGGAATGAGGCCTTAGTACATGTGGTGCATGTCCAGTCTATGAAAATTACGTCAATTTAAGGAGGTGGTCAATATAGGGAGGTGGTTAACTATGGAGTTTCTACTGTATTTCTGAATTGTTGTTACTCTGTGCTTTCAAGTAATGCTGTAGACTGCTTAGCACTGGTTATTTGTGTATGTTTATGTGTATGTTAATTATAAGAAGACTTTATATTCAAAGTGGGTTATCTTTCTGGAAAAAGGAGACTAATGATTGGGAGCATTAGACACTTGGATTTGAATCCCTGCTCCAACACTTCATAGTAGGTAACTTAAAACAAGTTATTTAATATTTCTAAACCTCAGTTTTCTCATTTGTAA
>CAUYPK010038270.1:0-13494 GCA_963574355.1 Loris lydekkerianus
AAAATAAAAGCTTACCACAGAAGTAATATGTATATGACAGAAGTTTTTGAGAATGAAGTTAATAACACAATAACTAAGAAAATGCCAGGAAGGCTATGTTAACCAGTGTGATGAAAATGTGTCAAACTGTTTATAAAACCAGTGTATGGTGCCCCATGATCGCATTAATGTACACAGCTATGATTTAATAATAATAATAAAAAGATTTAAAAAAAGAGAATGAAGTTAAACAAGCAACAAATCAAGAAACACATACATTGCTTGCATCACATTATGTAAATTACTACTAGAAACTAGTTCATATGGGCTAGTAAAGGTATATAGTAATTAAGACAAGCTATTTATTTGGTGAATATGAGAGAAAAAGCCCAAGTAGATGAAAAAGGATGAAGATAATAGGCTGGTAAAGTGTCTTCTGTGGCTCTTATGCAAAAGACATTTGCTTGAGTTTCAGAGTTGTTTTTCTACATTTTTGAAAATTAAGGATGTAGACAAATTACTGATAACTAGAGTTTAGAGAATAAATTCTCATTTCACGTTTAGCAGGTATCTGCTACTGGTTTGCCCTGCCCTGAATAACAAGGTAAGACAAATCCAGTGCTCATTTAATTCCTTTGATGCTTATCAAACAACAGACATTAAATGGATGGAAGAGCAAATCCTGAGATTCTGTACTAGGTGCATGCTTAATATTTGACCTTAATAAATGGCACCGTGTTGTAACTTCTGTCTTGAAGAAGTGAGAGGCAAGCCAACATCAGTTTAGGCCAAAGAGAAAGTGACCAGCTATTCCACCAAATGTGGCTTCAGGCAAAACACAGCAGAAAAAGGCCACACAAAGCACAGTACCCTACGCAGACCTAGAAAGAAGACTTATTCCTAGGCTCAAGTGGAAGCAACAGCAAGCAATTTGAAGGTGTATGAGATAGTGCAAATAATAATAAAAAAAGAACCATATTTAAACTAACTTTAGGTAAAATGGTATGGTATTAGCATTGGACACAGGACAGTATCATTAGGACAATGATGGCAGGGGAGCAGGAACCAGGATGGATCAAAATTGAGCCTTTCAGGTAGCCATATTTGAAGCAGATTTTGCATCTACTTTTGCTTGTTCAATATCAAACAACAAATAGTTTCTATTTTATCTTAACTGTATAGGTTGTTATTCTTAAGTAATTCTTGTTATGTTCATTAGATTTCCAATTAAAGGATCCTTTTAGAATTATTACAGAAAGACATCATTTTCCTACCTATTGTGAAGATCCAAGCAAATCAATAATAAAATACTTAACAGGTACCATTTTTTAGACAATATATTTTACAAAATTGTTTGTTTTCATCTTTCTTTTTGTTACATGTGACACTGCTACAAATTTATATTCTAAGATTTGCCTTAATAAGCTCACAGGCCAATATATGCAACGGGGAAAAGAAAATGCAACTACACAAGCTCCAATTCTGGAAACTCGATGATTCAGGAACAGAAGCTTGAATCAAAGTGAATTGTAAACTAATAATTGTCATCAGCTGAGTAATAACCTGGACCTCAACAGTATCAATAATACAGTAAGAAAACTAGAGAAATTCATGCCTGGGTACTCACATTCCTTTCTGCTAAAGTGAGAACCAAGCTTCTTCTTCTTTATTTTTTTTGAGACCGAGTCTCACCATGTAAACCTGGGTAGAGTGTCTTGGTGTCACAGGTCACAGGAACCTCAAACCAGCTTCCTAAGTATCTGGGACTATAGATGCATGCCACAAAGCCCCACTATTTTTAGAGACAGGATTTCCCTCTTGCTCAGGTTGGTCTTGAACTCCTGAGCTCAAACAATCCACCCACTTCAGCCTCCCAGAGTGCTAGGATTACAGGCATGAGCCACTGCACTGGCCCTGAGAATCAAGCTTCTTAAAAGGATTCACTTTTTCCCTGTCGAGTTGCTACCAATCATGATAATCACCCTTAATGACCTGCAAATACCTAGATCTTATTTTTATTTTGAATACCCTGGACATACTTTGTGTTTGACAAAAGCATTAATATTAATATCTTGAGGGGGCAAAGATGAATTTACACAAGCTTTAGAATACCAAAATCTAATTTCTTCCATTCTTCTGTCAGACTTGTTCTTCAGGCACTTCCTTCAACTTCTAGCACATAATACTTTCTCTCTTGCCCCTCTCCCCATACCTCAAATCCCTGCTGATACTGTCAAAAAGAATTGCACTCCACTGGTGCTTTCCCAATCTTTCTCAGATACCTCATTCTTTACACAGAACATGTTCTACCGGAACGAAAGCGTTGCAATGATGAAGAACAGCTTATTTGTCTTTGTAATATTCCTGAGGGCCTGGCACATAGTAGTAGGAGCCCAATCAAAGTTGGTTAAATTGTTTGTTAAAATGAGAGCAGAAGTTAGTTTACTAAATACCCATTGAGGTAAACGATTGTCATAAACACTTTCCATGGAGGTATATTTTCTGTTATTCATTAACTTTCAATCATCTTTTCCTCTTCTGTTGAAAAAAGTAAAGACCTCTGCAATATTTAAAATTCCATTTATTTAAAGTGCCAACAATAATAATTGCATCATTAAACATATTTACTGAGATCTAACATATCTGTATCTCATTTGTTAAAATACACACGTAAGCGTCATGCCTTAAGTTTACTATATGACCTTATACTTGTCCCCAACATTGGGAGACACAAATTAGGAGTTATAAAAAAGGTATGACTACATAGTAATTAACTTAAAAAATTAAGCACCACACTAAATATTCATTTTATTTTCATTAAAAGCCATGTAGTTTATATTTTAGATTAGTGGACTGTAGAATCTATTTTAACACATAATAAAACTGGCTTTGAATTAGAGATGCTTCCAAAACATTTTTAAATTCACTTCCAACTCTTAAATACAATGCTATAATTCTAGTAACAGATAGTAGTTACTATCTCTCAACGAAGCTGCTCCATAAAGCTTATATTATATTATGAAGGCTTATATTCCATAGACATCGGTCACGTACATGCTACAGCCTGTAACACCATCAGACAGTGGAAGATTATACCAGGGTGAGAAATGGCAAAATAAAAACAGACTATTGCCTTGAATAGTCTTGACTCCTCCTGAATGACTCTTCAGAGGACCTGGGAATAATAACACCATCCAATATTTTTATATTTTAATTACACATATTATTGTTGGAAGATTATTAGTTGTTTTAATTTGATATAAGGCCAGATTTTAAAAATTTCTGTTTGCAATTCAACATGGAAAATTATTTTAGCCAGGGTAAACTGTTGATGTAGCATGCAAAAAAGCTAACCAAAAAGCAAGTCACACCAGAATTTCTACTCTGCCATTTACTTGTCATATGATTCCAGATAAAATATTTCACTAAACTCTCTGAATCTGTTTCCTCATCTATAGAATGAGGGTAACAGTACATTCTTGTCAACCTGGAAGTATTGAAAAGGGGATTACACATGGTAAAGTAAGTGAAAGTGCCTTCCAAACTGCAAGGGGCTGTACAAATTTCCAATCATATGAGCTTGAGTGCATAAGCTTTATAGGATGAAGGAAAATACAAAGGAGAGGAAGAGAGCTTTTCTATGTTCCTACATAACAATTTTCCACATAAGGAAATTATTGCAATCCTTATAGAAACGTCACAGAAAAAAACAAACAAACAAACAAACATAGGCTTTCTTAAATCTCTTGGAAATAGATGTTTTCGTGGGTAGCACCCTCCTGGGAAAGCTATTTATTTTAGAAAGGAGAAATCAGGAAGGATATGAAGAAAAAGAGGGATGGCAGGAGAAGATGGTGAAGGATAAGTAAAGTGCGCAGGCTACACACCATCGTTCACGCCTCACAAGGGAGGGAGGAGAAAAGCCCCTTTCAACACAGGGTTTAGTGGCACTAACCACAAAACGAAATGGCGGATAATAAAACTGTCCTTAGAGAGATTAAAATGACAAGGTCCATTTTGTAGCAAGTCTTTTTTTTTTTTTTAAACCTAAACAGAGTCAATTCTAGTTCATGCCAAATAAAAGCTAAATAAATCAAGCAGTAGAAGCTCTGATCATCAATACAATTAAAGAGTGAGTCAAGAACAATGTAAACCCCACAGTTAAAAGACAAACACAATGTCATGTTATTGAAAAAAGACATGAAAAATGTGATGAAAGAATACTGTTAAGGGGGGAAAATGTTGATCTGAAATGTACGGGAAATTAAAAAATAGACATCTGAGAATTATTAATTTGCTAAGCAAAAGCAGCCGTCTGTTTCTAACGTCTGGCACATTATTTGTGGTGTAACTGCAGCACCACTAATCTGGTCCTCTGCAATGGCTTGACTGGAAGGCTGGCCGTCTTTAAATTACTTTGATTTACCAGCAATGTAATAATTAAGGTAACAGAAGCACTTCTCAGTCTACAGACTCCAGGAAATTATATTTCACCAGGATACATCTTATTGGGTTGAGGAAAGGAGAGCAATTGAGCAGTAAAAGATATTCCATTCACATCTAAAAACTGTGGAGTACACATATTTAAGGTAACAAAATACTAGCATTTACATATTTTATATATATATATATATATATATATATATATATATATATATATATATATATATAGTGAGATGAATTTGAAAATTCTATCATTAAACATTTTCCGAAATGTAGGTTCATAGCAAAAGCTGTGTCAATATAAAATCTTGTTCATGCTTTCATTTAGATCTCCAACTATCTATATGCACAAATGTAAAAAACACCAGAAATTATTGCAAATTGGTATCCTAGCAAAAAAGAAGTTTCCAGTATTTTGTCCCATAAAAGTACTCAGGTAGAGGGTGGCGGGTTCAAACCCAGCCCCAGCCAAACTGCAACAAAAAATAGCTGGGCGTTGTGGTGGGTGCCTGTAGTCCCAGCTACTTGGGAGGCTGAGGCAAGAGAATTGCCTTACCCAAGAGCTGGAGGTTGCTGTGAGCTGTGATGCCACAGCACTCACCGAGGGTGGCAAAGTGAAACTCTGTCTCTAAAAAAAAAAAAAAAAAAGTACTCAGGTAGGAAATATGAGCAGAAAAGGATCAAAGGAAAGTGCGTTAGTCATTGTATTCACACTTCTGATTGTACAGGGACGATAGGAGGTGCTGCGATGTGAGGAATGAGCATTGCACAGAGGACAATGCTGTGAACCTGCACATCTTCAACACACCAGATATATGACATTAGGAAAATTATCTAACTTCTCTGATTTTAGAGCTCACAGTGTGCAAAATGAGAATATTATTGTGAACAGCTATCTTATGTGATTGTTGTAAGAATTAAAATAGGTTTAGAACACTCAATATATAGAGCGTGCCAAAAAGTATGTACACGTTTTATAAAAGGAAAAAAACTGTATTAAAATTGTACTACTCACTAAATACCAACAACATTTGCTTTCCCATATATCGTACCTTGTATCTCTCATAATTGCAGAAGTCAAATGTGACTTGAGTAACAAAATTTTAATACAAATTTTTTCCCTCATGAAAATGTGTATACATTTTTTGGGGGGTATCCTCTGTTTTTGTCTTTAGGAAAACTCATAGCACACGATAGATTCTCAATAAATGTTTGTTTAGGGGGAATGTGCATGTGTGTGTTTAAATTTTGGTCAAAAACTACCTTGTTCTTTCGACCCTCAAATCACTTTTCCCTGTACAATATCATTTTCCTCTCTAAAATTACTTTTCCTTACCAACATGATGAAATTAAAATTATTGAGAAAAATGTTGCCTATATTATTTGGATAGATTTTAGGGTGGTCATAAAGTATGATGTGCACGAGTCATTTTGATTTTCACACACAGAAAATACTTTCTTCTTGACCAAAGTCAGTGTGAACCTTAGTTATCTGAGAAACAGTCATTGGTTAGAACTGATCTGCTGATCTGCCCACTACTATCAGATCTACTGATCTGCCCACTACTATCAGTATCTTTGCTCCACACAATCATTTAGAAATAGTATTAATTACAATAGTAAAGAACACTAGTTGGTGAGGGGAAAAACAAATGAATTCAGGGGAACATGTAACCTTTGAGGAAAGGTCAAAGGAATAAACATATTCTGTCTGGATAAGGAAGAATTTTCAAGCTGATGATGGATGTAATGACTACCTTTCAAATAAATATAAGTGGCCTTTTGAAAGCTGAATAAACACCATGGGTTTATATTTTGTAGGATTATTGGGGATGAGCTACAAAGAAAGTAAGGATTGTCCAAATTTGTAGCAGGTTGTCAAGGGAGGGAATCCCCTTTTGTGGGAAGATGTTAAGGTTAGGATAAATTGTCCTGATTACCAGTGAGAATTGACTGCTGGGATGGAGAAATTAGACCATCTTCCAAGTCCCTATAACTCTTTGGACTCTAGACCCCTTCTTGTGAGAAGAAATCTATTCTGACAGCATTGAAACTGCTAGATCTCAGTCTCATGGTGACTTACCTTATCTGCAAATAGAAAAAGAAAAGGAGTCAATAGCAGACAGGAGATCATTAGCACTGTCCAGAGAAGACAGGCTTTTTTTATGGTTTTAATTATGTTTATTTTATTATCATTTAATCTTTCCATTTCTCCAAAGGTAGGGTGTAACTTATGACTTTAAGAATCAGATTTGAAACAACTAATCGTTCAGGAACCAAACATTTATCCTGGCAAAGTCAGCATCAACATTTTTTTTTTCTTTTTCAAGTCTGATTAGCAAAATTATTTGATCAACTGAGTATGGGTTTTATAGATAAGGCCTTAGAAACTGAGGCTTAAATGGCCTAACCATGTGGCCATTGAGACTCCAAAGAGTGAGTAGTCTCTCACACAACCTCAGGGCAAATACAAAACAGGAAGAGAACATAGGTGAACACATGCATATACATGACGGTAAGCTAGTTTTTTATTTAGTAAGGTTTACTGCAACTTGGTTAAAAAAAATTAGGAAATTTCACCCTGAGAAAATTGCCCAAAATCATATGTTCTTATCAATTTTTTATATGAGGTGCAACCCCCCCCCCAGGATTTAAACTCAAAGATTTGCTGCTAGTATTTACATACTTTATGCAATACATTTTGATTTAAGTTTTATTTGTGCTGATATCTTGTGCAATTCTCTAAACACTGTTAACTAAAATTCCCCAAACAGTAGGAGCAGTAATTAAGGAGAGTAGAATGCTCACATCATCAAGAGAATAAGAAATATTAAGTGTTCTTTTTTAATTCTGAAATACTAGGGAGTACAGGATAAAGGAAGCATGTCCCACAAGGAGAAAACTTTGTTAACTCACTGAGCATTGAAGGCTAATTTTTTTGTTTGTTTGTTTGTTTTGGGGTTTTTTTTTTGACATAGCCTTCCTGGAGTTTTTTAAGTTATTGTGCTAAGACATTTGTTTCCATAGATTACAGCTACCTTCTCTGCTTAAGCCAAACAACGCTTCTCTAGTGAACTTGTTTACAAACTTCAGAGGATTTCCACAAAGCTCAGTTATTGTGGCTGACAAGAGACATGGTTGGTCGTAAGAGCTCAGAGAATAAATATAGGTGGGTGTAAATAACAAAAAATAAGAAAAAATCTTTTTCCTCTCTTTATAAAACAGAAATTTTATGTATATAACATAAATAAGCACTTCAATACAGATATGTGTGGAATTCTGGTAGAGAATCCTGAGAGACTTCCTATGTCATCTTTCACTTGAAAGATTTTATAGTGAGACTAATCATGCAATTCAGGAAAAAAACTGTGCAGCTAGCAACTTCTAAATTAGACATAATCATCTTGAGTTTTGTGTTGAGAGAAAACGTTCATCTTGGGATGGTATAAAAAGATTGGACCTGCACTGAGAATGCCTCAGTTCTTGACTGAACTCCCCACTAATTAAACTTCTGACATTTGTTGAGTCAAATAATTTCACAGTATCTAAAAGTATTTCACAGCTCTCATCTGTAAAAATAAATAAATAAATAAAATTCTTGCCTTGTTGATCTGATTGTGTTGTTTATAGAAATCTTTCCTTCCCTTTCCTCTGCAAGCAGCAGGGTATTTTTCTTTTCTTTTTCTTTTGTTTCTATTTTTTCTTTTTATGCAGACTATTTTTTAAACACTAATATCTTCTTTTCTTTCCTAGTTCTCTCTTTTTCAGGAGAAATAGACCATCAGAGGAGAGCCTTTGAATTCCTACACAATCCTGTTCCCAAGTCGATCATAGCAGTAAAATCTGGCATCTTATTTCCTTTTATATTTGTTTTCCATTCCATTTCATCTGTGAGTTTCTTGAAGACAGGGGTCATATCTAGCTATTGTTGTATTACAAATCCTTCATGCCTTGAATGTCTTTGATAAATTTTCTTTGGTGAAAGAATAAATGAAAGTGCTCATCTGGATGTTAGGAATGAGCAGGGGGGTGTGGCAAGGACTAATTTACAGTGGGAACTGAATGGAGAAGAAACTTCTAGATACGGTTAAAATTGCAAGCCTTCAGGTATATTCTTCCTCCATGTGTTCTCCCTTTTTGGATTCATTCCAATCACTCCTGAATCTGAGTCAAGTCTTGGATTCCTGTGGCTATTCCCTACTCTTTCCATTTCTGCTTGTGGCATGTAATCGGTCTGCTCATGATTTCTTTTTTCAGTCCTTGACAAAGGAAATCACACTTCTAGGAATCAGGAACAATAAAAGGAACCTAGTTTTAGATAGAAGAAAGCTCCAGATGTGATTAATTGATAGAAAAGCTAGAATAGGCTAAAATTCTAACTTATTCCTCTGGAAAGGACTGTGTTCAACTGGGACACATTCCTACTTCTGTTCATGACACAAGTTGTGGATTAATCTAAATCTATGTGCAGTACTGATATGATTTAGCCTGATTCCTGTTGAGTCTGGTGTCACCCCAGAGAGCTGGCAAGTGTGAGTGGAACATCATGAGGGGGGGAGAGGTGCAGTTCTTTCCAGCCATGTTAAACCTTTGCATTTCATCTGAAGAACAAAGGAAGCTTTAAGGGATTTTAAGCAGTATATTATCAACCTGACTGTATTTGGGTTTTGCAAACATTCCTATGGCAGTCACACATGAAATGGATTGGGATAAGGAAGGAGCAAGGGTGAAAGCCAGAAAAACAGATTTTTGTTGCAAGAGCAACAAACTTCATTTGACTTAGAAATTAATAAAATCATAATATACAAAGAACATTTTATTTTAAAGCATGTTTGAAGAATACAGGAAAGTCATGGGAAATGTATTGAGATGAAGTAAAACGATAGTGATTCTATTTGGAAAGGAGCCTGTTTAAAAACCATGCAAAAAAACACAACCATCCATGTCCTTTAGGTTTCCCACCAATCTCTCTAAATCTCTCTCATTGTTTTGAGCTTTACAATTTAAAAGATTCTCTCTTAATATGAATATTGTGTACCCTACCACATTCTAGCTATGCAGATGTCTACTGCTATCATCTTTTTTTTTTTTTGCAGTTTTGGCCGGGGTTGGGCTTGAACTCACCATCCCTGGTATATGTAGCCAGCACCCTACTTACTCCTTGCAGCCACAGGTGCTGCTCTGCTATCGTCTTTAGTCTCAGTATTCTTTAAGAGCTAGGCAACTTCAACAGTTACTGGATAAACATTTACATATTAGTTGTTCAAATCTTATCCAGGCTGGACTTCCATATGGAAAAGAGAAGCTAAATAACAATCTTATAAACATTATTTTCAGCAAATTCCTATCTCAAAAACAAAGCATCTTTGTTCATTTAATTTCGTTGATTGTATTCAAAGTATTCTATCTTTTAATAGTATGTTTATTATAAGTACAGCATCAAGGCTAATGTATAAATGCCCAGATTTTTATGTATGTAAATCTATAAAAGTAAAATAAAAACATCTGTAAACATGTAGCAAAGATTGCCAGATAAAATGCTAGAGCACATAGTTAAATTTTAGTCTCAGGTAAATAATAAATCTTTTTAGAAGAGTATCAAAATAATTGTAATGAAACATTAACATTTATTTATTGTTTATATGAAATTCAAGTCTAACTAGGTGTCCTAGATTTTAATTAAATAAGATACTCTTAATATAACGGAAGTATTTAGCTAGAGTATAGTGTAAGACTATATTATTTTCAAAAGAAATGTGCCTCTGAAAAGTGGTACGAGCAAAATTTTAATATTTTCAATCAAACATTTAAAAAATGTTTGAGCATCTCAAGTTTACATTTCAGTTGGAAACATTTTCAAATGTTCTAAAGTCAATTCCCATAACTGATTCTTTTAACAAATATGTAGCATTTATAAACTAGTTTAAAGTAAAAGACCCAGCATTAAAATGGTCTCTGTTTTTATTTACATTTTAGTCAAAGTTTTATTCTCATTATATAAAAAATATATGTGGATCAGATCATAACACACAACTTACCTCAATTTTATCAGCCATGAGTCCCAAAGAGACATGTCTCCTCCTACTACATTTAAGATTTATTTAGTATGATAGTGACATCATAAAGCTCTTGACTACTGTCTCCTTGTGGAATTTACTTCTATGCTTTCCCATTAAGAGCATTCTTTTCCATTTTTTAAAGAGAAACTTGGTTCCAGAGAAATACTCAATTTGGAAGTTATTTATTTTCTTTTCTTTCTTTTTTTTTGAGACACAGTCTGACTCTGTCCCCTTGGGTAGAGTGCCGTGGTGTCATCATAGCTCACAGCAACCTCAAACTCTTGGGCTCAAGAGATCCATCCTCTTGCCTCAGCCTTTCAAATAGCTGGGCCTACAGAAACCAGCCACAATGCTGAAATAATTTCTTTTTTCCTTTTCTTTCTTCTTCTTCTTCTTCTTTTTTTTTTTTTTAGTAGAGATGTGCTTCCCCTTCCAGAGCGCTAGAATTATAAAATGAGCCACTGTGCCTGGCCTGGAAGTTACTTGTTTTTTTTTTTTTGTTTGTCTTTTTCTCTCTTTTTTTTTTTGAGACAGAGTCTCACTTTGTCACCCTCAGTGGAATGCCTTGGTGTTATAGCTCACAGCAACCTCAAACTCTTGGCCTCAAGTGATTCTCTTGTCTCAGCCTCCTGAGTAGATGGGACTACAGACACCTGCCATAACACCTGGCTAATTTCAGAGATGGGATCTTGCTCTTGCTCTGGCTGGTCTCAAACTCCTGATCTCAAGCCATCTACCTGCTTCAGTCTCCTAGAGTGCTAGGATTACAGGTCTGATGGAAGCTATTTCTTAAAGAAATATATACATAAACAAAGGAGTATAAGTTTATGATGGAAATACTAGCAGAGAAAGCAATTATTTACCCCATGCTTTGTTTTGACAGAATGATTGATTAGAACAATGTCTTATATGACTAGATAAATGGAAATCGAGACAAAATATGAATAAACATAGTGGCACAGTTCTGTTCCCAGATGTGTTTTCAGCAACACTGACAGACAAGCCCTATTGAGGCTCCGTCACACTGATGAGTAGGCTTCTGACTAAGACAGGACATTCAGAGAGGAGGGAGAATAACAATAATGATGAACGTCGGTGTTTTTCTATCTACCATTCTGATTCATTCACTGATTGCTAGAAGGAAAGAAACTTTAAAAGTCACCAAGTCCCATTACTTTCTTTTAAAGACAGTCTGTTTAAATATAGAGTAAGATTTGTTCGAGGTCATAAAACAGGCAGATAGAATCCAAACTTTCCAACTTTTAATTCACCACTTTCCGACTACATTATCAGCCTCGCAGCCTCCTTCCACTCTGTGATCAAATACATGCCAGGGAAGAATGTCTGTCTTCCGTCACATATGAAAGTTCCTGACAGTTGGCTTCCTGTAATTCCTTCAGACGCAAAGGGACATTGTTCACAGAACACCAGGGGAGGTTTGAGGGCTGGGATAATGTTATTAGTATGGGTTGTGGGGACTAGCGCTGTTTCTCTATTTTAATTTTTAGTATTTTGTACAAGAAAAACTTGAAAGACCTTAGTAGAATTGTGACCATGTTATAACATGATCTCTCGCTATCCCTGCTGCAGGTGAGGATCAGCCATTAAGTTCGCATCAAAGCAGCACTAGTAGTTATTATTCTGAGACTTAAATTCCACCAAGTGAATTCAAAGCTTGGTGAGGACGTAGCTGCTGATTTTTCAGAGCTGTGCCTTATTTCTTAATGTTGCAATTTAGAGGATTTATTATTGGGCATATGGCAAGATCATCGTGTGCAGAGTTCATGTTGAAGAATCTCAATGGGGGCTAGCAACTGAACCAAATTGACAATTTATAATGGCTCAAGAAAAAAACCCAGGCCAGAGAGTTTGCATCAGTACATGTCATAGAAAAGAAAGCAGCAACTCCTACTATGAATTCTGCTCATAACCAACACAGGCAGAGCACTCTTGGCATCAAGGCCAGTGAAACACTGTACATGCAAGTCCTGTAAGGTCTACAGGTACCGTCAGACATACCGATTCTTAGTTCAATTCTGGAAGCTCCACTAACCTATTCTAGCATACACGTATAAGTATTGCAAAGGAACTAAGCACTGAGAGGACACTGTGAATGAGAATGAGGTTCAAGGTTACCAGGCAGTTTCTCTGGTGATCTTGATTCTATGGCAGTGAATTAAATACAGATGGTTATTCCTAAGCTACCTCAGGACACTAATGCAATCAGTAATTAAATGAGGATTAAAAATTCAGTAAGTGTGAGGCATAGAGAACAAGGCACACACTGACAAAAGTTGTGATTTGTAATATTCAATACATTCCTTTTTTAATATAAAAAGATACTTTGTACAATGTTTTCAGACTTTCTCACAAAAATATTTGCTATGGTTATCAAAACTGTATATTTTTCAAGATTGCAGTAACTGCAAAGTTGATTCTGGATGCTGAATACTCCTTGTGACTGCTTCCCAGAGAAAGTCCCAGCATGATAAAGTTAAGCCAAAATTCTCATGGGAAGTAATTAAAGAACAAGCTAACTATAGGAATTTGTATTCAGATCCTGTGATGATTTTATGAAAGATGAGGATGGAGTGGGTCCAGAAAATTGGAAGTAGTCCTTAAGTTGAAGGGGAAAAGGTAGATAAGCCTAAATATTTCATTGCATGAGGGTTTCCCAAGCTTGTTGTATATTTATAATGGAACATATAAATCATACCTTCTGTAAACAGTTTTGCAAGATGGTGAAAATTTGGGGAGGCTACAGAATCACTATAATTTCAAAGAAGTAGGTTTTTTTTTTTTTATTTATTTTTTATTGTTGGGGATTCATTGAGGGTACAATAAACCAGGTTACACTGATTGCATCTTTTAGGTAAAGTCCCTCTTACAGTCGTGTCTTGCGCCCAAAAGGTGCGACACACACCAAAGGCCCACTCCCCTCCCTCCTTCCCTCTCTTTGCTCTTCCTTTCTGATTTCATTTCTTTTTCTTTTTCTTTTTTCTTTTTTCTTTTT
>CAUYPK010038272.1:0-15281 GCA_963574355.1 Loris lydekkerianus
CTCCCCCTTCCCCATATTCTTAGGTTATAACTGGGTTATAGCTTTCACATGAAAGCCATAAATTAGTTTCATAGTAGGGCTGAGTACATTGGATACTTTTTCTTCCATTCTTGAGATACCTTACTAAGAAGAATATGTTCCAGCTCCATCCATGTAAACATGAAAGAAGTAAAATCTTTCTTTAAGGCTGCATAATATTCCATGGTGTACCACAATTTATTGATCCATTCGTGGATCGATGGGCCCTTGGGCTTCTTCCATGACTTAGCAATTGTGAATTGGGCTGCAATAAACATTCTGGTGCAAATATCTTTGTTATAATGTGACTTTTGGTCTTCTGGATTCTATTTTGGACATTGAAACAATGCCCTTCTGACTGGGGTTAATTGCCCTTCATCCACTGTGACCCATTGGGAGTGTCAAACTGCTCTGTTTGCACATGTTGCCAGAGTTCTTTTGCTGGCTTGTCATGAAGCCTTTTCTCTAATATCTGTCTAATAGATTTGCAGTGTATCTGTTGTCTTTTGCTGGAGATTCTCCTACTTAGTGATAAGAATGTCTTCCTCTGGAAGACTGACCTAGCAGGGGAGGGACAGGCACAATGATAGCCTATAATTTACCTTGCAATCTTAAGCAAAAATTACAAATCTGGAGTCATCACATTATCAGTCTTCCAATTATACTACTACAAGCGTACAGTAAACAAAAGGGCATGGAATAGTAGAAATGTAAAGACATAGATCAAAGGAACAAAAGAAAGAATCCAGATATAAAACTATCTCCCTATAACTACCTGAGCTTTGACAAAGCAGACAACAACATACACTAAGGAAAGGAATCTCTAGTCAACAATTGATGCTAGGAAAACTGAATAGCCATATGTAGAAAAATGAAACAAGACCCCTGTCTCTTGTCATATACCAAAATTAATTCAAGATAGATTACAAACTTAAATGTAAGGGATGAGATCTTAAAAATACTAGAAGAAAACTTAGGGGGAACTCTCCTAGACATTTGTCAAGAGAAATAATTTATGACTAAGACCCTAAAGGCAATAAAAGCAACAATAATAATAAATAAAGGAATTTTATTAAATGAAAAAGCTTCTGTACAGCAAAGGAAATAATCAATGAAGTACATAAATAATCTACTGAATGTGAGAAAATATTTGCAAACTATACATCTGATAAAGGGCTAACATCAAGAATCTCCAAAGAACTCAAACAAATTAACAAGAGAAAAAACATTAAAAAGTGGGTAAAAAACATGAATAGAAGTTTTTCAAAGGAAGATGGACAAATGGACAGTAAACACAGGGAAAAAATGCTCAACATTATTAATCATCAGGGAAATGCAAATTAAAATTATAATGAGATATCACCCTACCCCTGTCAGAAAGGCCTTCATTAAAATGTCAATAAGCAAAGAATTATTGGTGAAATTATAGGGAGAAAAAGTGCTTACACAGTACTGGTGAGATTGCAAATTGGTATAACCTCTATGAAAAAAGTATGATACCTCAAAGTATACTTTTCATTTGACCCAGCAAATCCACTAGTTAATATCTTCCAAAAAGGAACATAAGTTATTGTTTCTGTCACTTATACTAGAGAGTTTATGGCAGCATAAAATGGAGTATACTCACTCATGAAAAAGAATGTCCTCTGCAGCAATGTGGATGGAATTGAAAACCATTATCCTAAGTGAAGTATCTTGTGAAATGCAAAAACAAACACCATATATATTCGCTATTAATTGGGAGCTAATCAATGCTCACACAATGGCACATAGAGGTGAAATGTCATTGGAAATCAAGAAGTAGGGAGGAGTGGAGGCAGTGAGGTTCTAAACCTACCTATTAAATACAATGAACCCCACTCAGGTGAAGGCCATACTAAAAGCCCCAACTTAAGCATTATAAAAGGTATCCATGTAATAAAAATATTTGTACTTTCTTAATATTTTGAAATTTAAAAATGAAAAAAATAGAAGACAATATTATGAATTTGACATTTTTCCCAGCATTAATTTATATATTCTGTGATCCAGTCAAAACTCAATATAAAGTAATTCTGAAGTACATAAAGTTTTCAGAAAGGGTTTTTCTTAATTAGAAGGTAGAAAGACTTCCCTCAGCTATTGTCAAAACCTCAAGGGGGGGTTGGCCTAGATTCTGTTGCTCATTACACAAAAGTCCAATTATTGAGACAGTGAAGATTGCCAAAGAAGAATTATTTTTTGAAGATTGCCAAAGAAGAATTACTTTTTTAAATAGGACAGACACCCTCTCAGGAGAAATCTGCCTCAAATCCATCTCTTAGATGCATGGAAACCCTCGGCTTTTATAGGAGGAGCCATGTATGTTGGGCAAGTCATACATAATATAAGTAACAGGTTGTGGGGGGTGGTGAATTTTTGTTCCAGGAAATTGGAATAACAAAAGAATAACAAAATCAACCTTACAGATTGCTGAAGGGGTACAAGGTGACAGCTAGAGTAAGGGCTCTAAAATTCTGTGGAAAGGAAAAAAAAAAAAAACAGGCTTATCTAAAAGAACGATAATATGCAGCTACAGCCCCCTCATTTGTTTGATATTAATCACTGTCTCCTGTTCACTTCTAGCTGGTGGTTGTAATGATTTTTAACTTTTCTCCACAGATAACATCACCTTTTGGAACCCTAAAAGTAGGTTCTAAGACATCTTCCAGGCCTTGCATTCCAGGGGATTGGCTCACTGTCGGATACAAGCAGCCGAACCCAAGAAACCGACTCAACTGGAGACATGACCTCAAAAACTGAAGCAGGCCCCCATAGTGTTGCCCCCACCTTAGCCAATTGGAAAATCTAATTACTTGATCCCCTGCCTGTTAAACTATCCTTAAATCCTGTTCCCCAATTCTTGGGGAGTTGGACTTGAGAAACTCCTCCATCTCCTTGTGTAGCGCTATGCAGAATTTACTCTTTCTCTGCTGTAAACCCTGCTGTCGGTGGGCCTCGCCATCCTCCTGAGCAACAGGCAGATGAACCTGGCTGGGCAGGAACTATACCATTGATACGTGGATAGTCAAATTTTCAATGGAGCAACACTAAAAGTCTTGAAAAAGATTCTTCAGTTTTGCCAATCTTTATACTAGTCCAAGGTGCCTCTTCTGATCAATTGGGTGTAGGGACCAAGGCCCTTGGCTTCCATAGGTTCACTGAAAAATTATTGACATGAAGAGAACGATTAACAGGAGAAAAGAGCATTCAGAGTTTTATACTCAGTGTAGTACAGAAGTTCCTAAAGGATGAGGGCTTGGATTGTAGCAAAACAAGGTTTTAGTGCCAAGGCAGGTTATGGGCAGGAGAAAGGAAGAGGCTTGACTAGGAAAGGTGGTTTTGTTATGTAGATGAAGTCTTATAGGTAATAGCCCTCAGTGAGAAGAAATAGTAAACATTTATTCTCAGACCTTTAAATGTTTGGACTCTCAGCTAATCTTCCTTAGACTGAGTAAGGGAAGAGCAGGCCGCATAATGGAGATTCCCTACAGATGTAAATTTCCTCCCTACAAAAGACAGCTTTATGGCATCCCTCTGTCTGCTACACCTGTGGCAGCCATCTCAAAAGATTCAAAGAAATGTGTTCTTGGGTAAAATATTCTGATTTCCTTCATAGGAAAGAATGGGCTGTTCACTCAAGTGTGGTTGGACACTTGGATATCTACTTAGAAAAAGGGTGAGTTTCGATGCTCTTGTCACACCATAGGCAAAAAGCAAATCCAGATAAAAATCCAAGAATAGGAAAAACAGAGCTTAGAAGCTTTCAGAAGTAGATACAGAGGAAAGTGTTTGTGACAGTAAGATAGGAAAGGATTTATTATATAGAATACAAAAAGCACAACTCACAAAAAAAGAATAATATATTGTATTCCTTCTATCCATCAAAGATACTAGCTAAAGAGTGTAAGTACAAGCCACGGCCTTTTAACATAAAACTGGCAATAAGATTTGTATAGACAATAAAAGTCTTACAAATGAGGGAAGTAAAAATCAACCAAATTAAAAATTAGGAGAACAAATCAAGGCCATGCATTTTATATGAGAGAGGTGTACATAACATATAAAACATAAAAAATAGTTTACCTTTATTTGAATATAGGAAATATTAATAAAAGATATCAAACTACCATTGTTCAACTAATCACATAGACAAAACTTGAAACATTTTGCTCAGGGGTAGTTTTGGATGGTGTGCAATGGGAAATTTCACACAGTAGGTAAGAATGTAAATTGGCAAATCACTTTGCAAAAAAAATTAAATTCATTCAGAGAAGTTAAAGATGTGAGCCGTAGCCCAACATGTTTATTCATAAGCATACCCCCTAGAGAAATTCTTGCCCAGGACCCCAAGGAGTCATACACAAGAATGTTCATAGCTGCATTATTTACAATTTCAAACAAAGTCGGAAAAAAATCCAAATGCCAATAATGGATACATTTTACATAAGAATAAAATACATGTGAACTGGAATAATCTGTATTTTAAGAATACACACACGTGAAGCACTTCTTTAAAGAAGCTGTTCTGTGATCAGTACAAATATGAGGATTGTGGTTATGACAGAGAGAAGCAGCACAGGGCTAGGGCCAGGGCCACGTACACAGGAAATTTCCCTGATATTAATAATTTAATTATCCGGATTATTATAATTATAGCTTACTAAGATATTAAAATATTCTTATGTATGAATGAAGTGTTTCACAATAAATTCTGAGAGAGAGAGAATGAATTGTTGCCTAGAAGTCCAAAATGGGTTAGGAGACAAATTTAGAGTGTCAAATCATTTTAAATCAACTCAACTTTCTCTTCTCTGATTAATACAGCCCTTTGTGAACATGATTTAAAGTCCAGGTTAGCCTTGTCCCTGACATGGCGCAAGAAACACTCATATATCTTTATCTTCACAACTGTTAGACTTGCAGGATTTTAAACTATCATCTTACGTTAACTTTGACCCCTTTTACCTCTTTAAAATTAATTCAGTG
Source organism: Loris lydekkerianus (assembly GCA_963574355.1). NCBI lineage: Eukaryota > Metazoa > Chordata > Mammalia > Primates > Lorisidae > Loris > Loris lydekkerianus. The sequence continues at coordinate 5,026 of CAUYPK010038272.1, forward strand.
GGTCATTTGAGATTTGCTTCAATAAATTCAAATGTGGCAATAAAGATGAAACAAGCTGATCGTGGGTTGATTACTTTTTTTTTTTTTCTTTAAGACAGAGACTCACTCTCTCATCCGGTATAGAGCACTGAGAAGTCACAGCTCATAGCAATCTCAAACTCAGGGGCTCAAGTAATGCCCTTGCCTCAGCCTCCCAAGTAGCTGGGACTACACCTGGATATTTTTTTTCTTCTTTTAGTAGTGACAGAGGTCTTGCTCTTGCTCAGGTTGGTCTTGAACTCCTGAGCTCAAGCAATCTACCTGCCTTGGCCTCCCAGAGTGCTAGGATTACAGGCGTGAGCCCCACGCCCAGCCTTTGATGACAGCTTTAATTAGTGATATGTCCATAAGATTTTATTACACTATTCCATCTACTTTTGCCTGTTTGAAAATTTCCAGAATAAAAAATTATGAAAAGAAATTTACTGACTGAAATTTGTCCTTGCATATACATGCAAATTAAGCCAGTTCACTAACTCATATCTGTTCATAAGTAATAAAAAATTGTGTGGTCACTTTAAGTCAGAAAATATGATATTTTCTTAATTCAGAAATAACAATTGTAAGACCTATATAATGATAACACTCTTATATCATAAAATCAAATCTTCCCTTACCCAGATAAGGCATTCTCCTAGTAAGAAGTCAGCGAGTGAGGTGAGATTGTATTGTGATTAATTTTCCTTTTCCTACTCATTCATCCATTTGCAAATAAAATGGATTCTGATTTCCCTTACGTTGGACTTTAGAGAGGGAAGAGAGAAGAGAATTTCTTACTTAACAGATGCTATGTTTGTGTAGCTTCATAGTCAATAGGCATTGCTGATGTTTAAATCCTGTTTTTTTTAAATTGTTTTTTTTTTATTTAAATTATTATGAGGGTATATATGATTTGGTTACATAGTTTGTTTTTGTAAGGTTAAAATCCAAGTTGTAGTTGTGTCTTCATCCAGGAATCGTGCAATATACCCATGCAGTGTACCTAGTAGGTGGGAATTTACCCATCTCGTACCCCCTTTCCCCAGCTTGAACTTCACTCCATTATTCTTACATGTGGGCATTAAGGTGAAGAGCTACTAGCTCCAATTTAGTACAGAGTACATGTGATGTTTGTTTTTCCATTCTTGTGATACTTCACTCAGGAGAATGGTCTCCAGTTCTATCCAGGTGATTAAAAAAGATATAAGATCTCCATCTTTTTGTGACTAATATTTGATAATACACATATACCACAATTTATTAATCCATTCATGTACTGAAGGGCACTTGTTTTTTTTTCCTACAACTTTGTGTTTACAAATTGTGCTGCTATAAAAATTTGAGTGCAAGTATCTTTATGATAAAATGTCTTGTTTTTCTCTGGGCAAATACCCAGGAGGGGGTTTGAAGGATCAAATGGTAGGTCTACTTTTACTTCTTTAAGTAATCTCCATACTAATTTCCACAGGAGTTGTACTAGCTTGCAGTCCCACTAACAGTGTCTGAGTGTACCTTTCCCTCCACACCTATGCCAGTCTCCATTCCTTGGGATCTTATGATCTGGGCCATTCTCACTGGTGATATCTCTTTGTGGTTTTGAGTTGTGTTTCCCTCATGATTAGAGATAATGAGCATTTTTTTTCATCTGTTTGTTGTTCATTACTGTATGATCATAGGAAATTATTTGCTTAAGTTTTTGTAGATTCTGGTTAGCAGCCCTTTGTTGTGTGTGTAACATGCTGATTTCTCCGATTCCGCAGGGTTGTCTTTTTTTTTGTTGATTGTGTCCTTAGCTGTACAGAAGCTTTCTAACTTGATCAGGTCCCATTTATTGATTTCTGTTGTTGCTGCATTGCCAATGAGGTCTTCATAAATTCTTTCCTGAGGTTAATATCACTAAGATTTTTTCCCACATTTCTTCTAGGATTTTTATTATTTTGTGCATTACATTTTAATTATTTATCCACTATGAGTTAACTTTTGTGATTGTTGAGGGGTGCAACTCCTATTTCAATCTTTTACATATGATTAACCAGTTATCCAGCACCATTTATTGAATAAGGATTATTTTCCCTAGTGCATGCTTTTGTTTGCTCTCTCAAAAATCAGGTGGCAAAATGAGGCTGGATTCTCTGCATCCTCTGTTTTGTTTCATGGGCCTATGACTATTTTTTGCCAATACCATGATGATATGGTCCCTATAGACTTGTGGTATACACTGAAGTTTGGTAAAGTGATGCCTCCAAATTTGTTCTTATTATGTAGAATTATGTTGTCTATTCAGGAATTTTTTCTGACTCCATACAAAGCATAAAACTATTGTTTCGAGATCTGTTAAGATATGACATTGGTATTTTAATAGAGAGTAAATTAAAATATTGGGCATTATAGACATTTTAACATGTTGATGCTTTGGTAGATAATATTGGTCAGTATAGACATTTTAACATGTTGATTCTTTTGACCCAGGAATATGTGTTCTTTCACCTGTTAACATCTGTGATTTCTTTTCTCAGTGTGCCATAGTTCTCTCTATAGAGATCTTTCACATCATTTGTTAAGTATATTCCAAGCCATTTCATTGTCTTTGTTGCTACTGTGAAGGGTATTGTATCTTCATTTATTTTTTAGCTTGACTATTGGCATTAATGAAAGCTGCTAATTTTTGTACATTGATTTTGAATCCTGAGACATTGCTGTATTTCTTTATCAATTCCAGGAGTCTCTTAGTTAAGTCCTTGGGTTTTCTAGGCATAAGATCATCAGCAAAGAGCAATAGTTTAGCCTCCTTAGTCCCAATTTGGATGTGCTTGATTTCTTCTCATGTTTGACTGCCATGGCTAGGACTTCCAGCACCATGCTGAAGAATAATAATGGGCATCCCTGTCTGGTTCAGGTTCTAAGGAGAAATGCTTTCAGTTTTCCTCTATTCAATATAATGCTGGCTGTGTCTTTGTAGTAGATATAAAGCCTGCTCCTTTATAGGGTACTTTTTGTGTTTTTTCAGAGGTCTAGGACCATCTACTACACTACCTATGTGCAGGCTGATGTGTTTCCCTTGTTTTGTATTGGTCTGACCACTCTGTACAGCCCCTTTCAGAAAATGCTAGCTTCTGGGTGGTGTGTGTGGCTCAAAGGAGTAGGGTGCTGGCCCTATATACTGGAGGTGGTGGGCTCAAACCCAGCCCCAGCCAAAAACTGCAAAAAAAAAAAAAAAAAAGAAAAAAGAAAAAGAAAAGAAAAGAAAGAAAGAACAAAAAAGAAAATGCTACCTTCTTTTTTTTACCTTTGAATCTTACAACTTAAAATAATGACTTATCTTAAGGAACAATTGTTGCTTCAACAGAGAGGCTGTACTTCTAAGACATTCTGAAAAATCAAAGTTTATATAGTAACAGTTCTGAATATCTGGCAGTATAGCGGTCAAAGTTGATAAAAATGAGACATTGTGGGTGGTGCCTGTGGCTCAGTGGGTAAGGTGCCAGCCCCATATACTGAGGGTGTCAGGTTCAAACCAGGCCCCGGCCAAACTGCAACAACAACAAAAAAAAATAGCTGGGCGTTGTGGGGGCACCTGCGGTCCCAGCTACTTGGGAGGCTGAGTTGGAGGTTGCTGTGACACCACAGCACTCTACCGTGGGCATTAAAGTGAGACTCTGTCTCTACGGGGAGGTGGGGGGGAAGACCTTGTAAATGAGCTATTTTAATAAAATATGTTCCTTTTGAATTTTGGACACAAGATAGACTGAAATGCTGTGTAACAGATTCTATCAAGGGTAAGTCAATGGTAACAGCTGAGATCTCTCTCTGTTGGACAGCAAGGTAATTTTTTTCAAAGAGGCTATTACTCTGGTAGGTTGACGATCATGAGGCCTACAGAATCTGCTCCAGTTTATCTTTTCCCCTGACCTGGGAGCAACACTAAGCACTTTCTCCAACTCTTTTCCAAATGAAAGTTCAGAAAAATCTTAAATACATATTTCTAAGAATTGAGATAGGAAAAATTTCTATTGAATAGAATTTAAGTGGAGTACAAAGGACCCACCTTTATTTCCTCTTATCTATCCAACTTTCCCAAGGCCATCTACACTTTTTTATTTTATAGCACTAAAGAAAAATTAGAAGAAAATAATAGATAAGAACAAGAAAGAAGCACAAGGAAGTGAAAAATAATAGGAAAGAATTTTAAAAGACAGATGTTGCAGAAAGCATAGAAAAGGAAAACATGAAAATAAACATGGTCAATATATTGATAAAAATCACTATAAGTAGCAAAAGTGGAAAAAAAAAACAACCCCAGAACAGAAGTGTATCTTTACTCTCCTTTTACCTTCACATGGCTGCCAACTCACACATTGAGACATCACTTCCAGATGAATAACACTCACATGTCAGATTACCCAGAAACTTACGTTGTTCTTTTAAAGAGTGATAATTGTACTTTTAAAGGCAGCAGGCTATATATTCAATTAGGTTCTAATCTAAAATGAAGTGTCCCAAAACACCTCACATAACAGACATTTTGTAAATGAGAGCTTATTATATAGTGAGATCACAGTCTAATTAACATCAAAAAGTGGTGTTATTTTAACCAACATTTTCCATCTGTCTATCTAAGGCAGTGTTTTTTAACCTTTTTTATCTCATGGCACACTTGAACTCATAGTTAAACTTCCATGGCACACTTAAATTATGTTGATCAAAAAACCAGCAAAGAAGATAATATACTTGCTGTGCTTTGAAGTTTCTTTAAAAATAATTTAATAGATGATCTTTAAAATTTTTCACAGCACACCTAAGAACCTCTCAGAGCATACGAGTGTGCCATTGCACATTGGTTGAAAATCTCTGATCAAGGGATGAAACTGTAAATGTGTGTGTTTGTGTCTGTGTGTGTATAAATATGTGTGTGTGGTTGACATCACTGCACTGTATTGCTTCTGTAGAAGACAAAAGGCAAAAAACAAATACATTTAAAGAGAGTACTCTGGAGAAAAAGAAATAATTTGATAATTGGATAAAAGCCAACACTCCTTCATACATAGAAACAAGGCATAATGCTGTAATCAGGGTCAAGATTGGGAAAAAGGGTCAGTAGAAAAAGTCATGGGGCAAAATAAATTTTAAACATAAATGCAGACTTACTATAATAAAATCTTTTCATATTAATTATGCTTAATAATGTATTATAGAAACTGCACTGGTATCTGGTTAAACTAAATAAGAGTAAACACCACTGCTGGATAGAAAAGGGAAGTTATTTTGAATTTCTGGATTTTGAAAGTTCAAGAAGTCTTTCTTCAAAGGTGCAGAACAATATAAAACAGTGAAAGATTCAAGAAAGGTACAATGGAAAGGATTGATAAGATGACTGAAAAACCCAAGTCTTTATACAATAAAATTTGTTTGTAAATCTATGCCGGAATTGAAGTGTAGGTTCTGATTTTCAAGGTGAAACTAAATGTAAAACCTTTAGTGATGTAGTTCAGATGAATCAAATAGCTTGGCAGGCAATAAGTGTGCTAAAGTACAGAGTTTAAATATTTCCCAGTCCTTAAATCCTCCGGAATAAAAGAACAGAGAGACAGTGAGTGCCTGTGTAAGACCATTAGATTTCATTTCTGCACTTAATTTGAGGATGAATCTACAAGAAAAAAAATGTATGACTATGTTAAGTTCAGCCATAATTTAATGTAACATGTTCAATAACTTTTAGCTTTCTAGCTTCAAACTTTCAAACGTTTTTGACCACACTTACAGCAACACTCTTTGCAGAATCAAATCCATACACACTCATACACATACTACTGAAAAAAAGGTTTGATGTTTACTGTGGTAAAGAGTGAGATTTTCCTTTTGATGTTTGACTCCTAAAAGCTTTCATGCCCTATCAATCTCCCTGTGCTCTCTCCTTACATCTAGGCAAACTAATAAGAAAGCTCCCTCTAAATATTTTTGTTTTTCCATTCTGAGACTCTTCACAGCATAACAGTCTCTAGTTCCATCTAAGTTGCTATGAATGACAGTATTTCATCCTTTTCTATGGCTGAGTGTAATCCATAGTGGGGTGTGTGTGTGTGTGTATACTTACCGCGTCTATATACTCACCACATGTCCTTCATTCACTCATATATTTAGTTTTACTTTCAAAATATTAAGGGGTGACAAATGTTTCTGTTACATGGATACTTTTGTAAGACTTACATCAAGTGTGCCTGTCATTTGAATAGTATTTATTAAACCCCCTCGGTAGCTTTTTGCCCCTCCTCTCCTTCCTTCCTCCCCTCTTCTTCATTACCAATGAACTTTGCATCTCCTTGTGCCCATGTGTGCCCATCAATTATTAGAGAGTACATTCCACTTTGGTTGGGAGAGGGTAGAAGAGGGATGGGAGATAAATCTTACCTGTTGGGTACAATGCACACTGCCCTGATGGCAGGCACACAGAAAGCCTTGACTTCAGCATTATAGAGTGTATCCATGTAGCAAAATCTTTGTATCCCCTTAATATTTTGAAATTAAACAAACATTTTAAAATATCAAGTAAAAGAAAGCTCCCTCCTTTGGAGCCACCCAAGGCCCAACCTGCATGTGGCAATGCTAATTATGGCTCCACTCCCTAATCACTGCAAAAATCTCAGCTCTCTTATTCTCATGACTCTTCATTTTTGACCCTACTTGAGAGCTGCGTAGCTCTCTCTAGCAAGCCTTCTGTGTGAGTAGTAAGTCTTTTCACATTTTCTCTCTGTGTGTGGTGTCACCAGTCTTCTGTCCCTTCTTTTATAGCAGTGGTGCCCAACCCTTCTGTCTCCAGGGATTGGTTTCCTGGAAGACAATTTTTTCCAAACAGCAGGGGAGTGGGCCATGGGACAGGAGGCAGATCTCAGGTGGTGATGCAGGGCTGTAGCCAGGATCAGTCCATGCCCTGGGGGCCGGGAGTACTGTCTTAGATGATGCCTCCTTATTCAGGCTCCTCATTTGCTTTCATATTCTAATTTCAAAGATATAATTCCCCAAAGGGATGCCTTTTTTAATTTATGACACTGTTTCTGAATATTTGTATTTACTTTATTGACTGAATTCTACCTTGGTGTTCATGTTCCTGAATTAAACCTCCAATTAAACCTCCACAGACCAGGATGAGGAGTGTGTGGTCTGTGAAGCACCAGGCCTCCCAGCAGGGGGTGAGTGGCAGGAAAGGGAGCAAAGCTCCATCTGTATTTACAGCTGCTCCCCATCTCTTGCACACTGCTTCCTCATCTCAAGCTCCATCTCCTATCAGATCAGCAGAGGCAATTAGATGCCAGAGGCACGCAAACTGTACTATATAGAGTGAATCTAATGCCTGATGATCCTGAAAACACCCCTCTCCCCACACAGTCTGTGGAAAATTGTCTTCCACTAAAACAGTCCCTGTATCAAAAAAGTTGGGGACTGCTGCTTTAAGACCAATACCTGAATATTTAGCTTATTGTGGAACAGCCATCTAACTGCCTCATAAACACTTGAAAAGGTTAAATTTATTTTCACCCATAACCCACTCTTCCCCCAATTAATATTTTTCTATTGATGAATGACATTATCATGTTCTCAGTAAACCTGTAATAAATAAGATAGTGTGATTTTGGTGAAAGAATTAGAAATAGAGGCCTTAGAAATAGAGTAGAAGCCCAAGAAAAGATGACACAAATATCACCAACTGATCTTTATCAAAGGAATTAAGAGATCTCTAAATGGACAAAGTTGGAAAAAATTGAACAAAATAAATAAAGCATAATTGGATTAAAACCTGGAGTATAAAATAAATCCATTTGAGTCTATACTGATTTAATATTCAAATCAATCAGATTTGAAAAGAGATTAGTTTTACAGTGGATAAATTAAAAAAAAAAAAAAAACTAAGCCAAGTGATCAAGGTTCACATCAACAGTAATAAGTCATTTTAATTTTGAAACTATGTACCTTTGATATGATGTGATGAAAATGACACTTATGTTTCAAAAGCCCATAATCTAAGTCTAATCATGAATTAAATATCAGACAAATTCCTATTAGACACTTTCTACAAAATACCTGAAATTTTTTTCAGCCATCTAAACAAGGGAAGTCTAAGAAACTGTAACAACCAAAAGTAACTTAAGAAGATATATCTACAAAATGTAATAGTCTCTAGATTGAGAAAGAACATTAAGCCAGAACCAAGCAAATGAAAATACAACATAGACCTTAGCTAATGATAATGTGCCAATATTGCTTCCTCACTTACAACAAATCAGTCATACAATGGGCCATACACATAAGGGAAGTTGGATAGTGTGAGTCAAGCAACTTTGTTTTCTTCTTCAATATTGTGTTTCTTATTTTAGTTCTTTTGACTTTCTGCAGAAACATTAGAATTAATTTTTCAATATCTGCAACTAACTTGCTTTAATTTTGATAAATCAAGTTGGGAAGAATCGAAATTTTAATAATTAGTCTCCCAATTCATGCATCTAGAATTTCTTTTCGTTTATTTGGATGATTTTAATTAATTCATCAAAGTTGTCATTTTCTGCTATAAGTTCAGTACGTACATACTTTGTTAGATCCATGTGTTGCTGCCCAACCAGGCTCATCTGTCCTCTCTCTGCCCAAGAAAAAGCCAAAATCCGGAGACATCAGAGTTTACAGAAGATAAAGGGTATATTTTGCATAGTGCTGAGCAGGAAGATGAGAGGGATTTCTTAAATCCATCTTCCTGAGAATCAGGGAGACAGGGTTTTTTTTTAAAGACAGTTTGGTGGGCATAGGATTAGGCAATTAGAATCTGATAATTGGATGGTTTGAGGGAGAACCATCAGCCTTTCTGTATGGGACTCTGTGTAGGTGGGTCAGTTACTGGAATGCAGGACCTTGGGTGGGGTCTCTAAGAGCAGTTGAATCTGAATGGCTCTGTTCCTAAAATGCAGGATTTAGGCGCTATCTCAAAAACTACTCCAGCTAAAGAAGCAAACAGAGGGAATGGTGATTATTAGCAAGCAAATGAGGGAACGGTGGCTAATTATCATTACTTTAGCTGAGTCTGCTCCTTTGCATCAATTTGTAAGAATGATGTCAATATGACGAAGTGTGTGCTTTTTGTTTTTATCCTGTATGGTATTCTCTGAGCTTATTGAATTTGTGGTTTCATGCCTGTGAAGGAAATAAGAAATATTTTACCTCCAAATATACATATATTGAGATGGTTACCATGTGTCTCACAGATAAAAGTAGCGCTGCAAAGCTGTCATTGTGGGGGGGGGGGGGGAAATTTATATCTGTAGAGAATGCAGCAGCCAGGTCTATCTTTCCTTTTTCCAATCTAGAAAGATTAACTGAGAGTAGGACACCCTTAAAGGTCTGAAAAGAAATATCATCCACTCGCTCTGAGGGCTGCTACCTATAAGGGTTCATTGATGCAACAAGACCACCTTTTCTAGGTGGTTAAGCCTCTTCTTCTCTCCAGAAAACCTGTTTTCTGCTTTCAAGTCTCCATTCTTTATAAATCTCTGTATCTCATGGAGAAGTTGAATCTTTACTTCTGGGGGTTTCATGTATACACATTAAAATAAATTTATATGGCATTGTTCTTATTAATCTGCTTTATTGCAAGCTAATTTTTTTTGCAATAAAACTTCTGAGGACAAAGGGGAAGTTTTCCCTTTGCCCCAACAGCTAACATCAAGTTCCAAAAATTCCAAGTCCTTACTACTTTAAGTATTTCTTCTACCTCTTTCAACATTTATACTCTGGTATTCCTATTACACGTATGTTATAACTTTTGATATCAACACAGTTTTGAGGTGCTCTATTTTATTTTTCTTTTTTTCTTTCATTCTCTTTACATCTCAGTCAAGACATTTTCCAAAGACCTTTCTTCAGTCTCACTGATTCTTTCTTGGAGAAGTTCAATCTAACAATATCAAAGGCATTCTTTGCTTCTATTACAGGGTTTTGATTTCTAGTATTTTGTTTTTTTATACTTTCTCACAGTTGTCATTTCTCTCCTTACCAATTTGTTTTTGCATATTGTCTACCTTTTTCATTAGAGGCCTAAACATATTAATCACGGTTATTTTAAATTTACTGTGTGATCCCACCAATCACCCTCTCTCTGCCCATCCTCCCTCCTCTCATGTCTCCCTTCCCCCCTTCCCCATATTCTTAGGTTATAACTGGGTTATAGCTTTCATGTGAAAGCCATAAATTAGTTTCATTGT
>CAUYPK010038273.1:0-19434 GCA_963574355.1 Loris lydekkerianus
CAATACAATTAGGCAAGAGAAGGAAATAAAGGGCATCCAAATGGGGGCAGAGGAGGTCAAATTCTTGCTCTTTGCCTTTGCTATGTTCTTATACTTAGAGAACTCCAAAGACTCAACCCCAAATCTCCTGGAAGTGATCAAAAGTACAGTAATGTCACAGGTTAGAAAATCAATGTTCACAATTTGTATATAACAATAACAGCCAAGTTGAGAAGTTAATCAAGGACACAATTTCCTTCACAGTAGCGAAAGAAGGAAGGAAAGAAAGAAGGAAAGAAAGAAAAGAAAGCAATTTAGGAATATGCCTAACAAAAGAGGTGAAGGACCTCTACAAAGAAAATTACAAATCCCTAAGAAAAGAAATAGCAGATGTTAACCAATGGAAGAACATACCATGCTCATGGCTGGGAAGAATCAACATTGTTAAGATATCTATACTTCCTAAAGCAATCTATATATTCAATACAATCTCCATTAAAATACAAACATCATACTTTCAAGATTTAGAAAAAAAATAATTCTTTGTTTTGTATGGAACCAGAAAAATAAAGATACTTTGCAATTGTTTTAGGTCCATTTACTAACTGCTCATCTATTATGCTATGAGTGTCATATGTATTACATCTATCTGTTCTATAAATCTAACAAAAGGGTATTATGCATTTTGCTTTAAGGTAACATGCATTTTAAAGAAATTAAGAGACAACAGTAGTCTATTATATTGACCCAAGTGTTTATAATTTCTGATGCTCTTTCTTTCTTTCTCTCCCTCCCTCTCTTCCTTCCTTTTCTTTTCTTTCTTTCTTTTTTTTTTTTAGACTGAGTTTCACCTTGTTGCCTAGGTTAGAGTGCCATGGCCTCAGCTAGCTCACAGCAACCTCAAACTCCTGGGATTAGGTGATCCTCCTGCCTTAGCCTTCTGAATAGCTGAGACTATAGGCACCTGTTGCAATGCCAAGCTAATTTGTTTTTTTCCCCCCAGTTTTAGTGGAAGGGTCTTGCTCTTGCTCAGGCTGGTCTGGAACTCCTGCGCTAAGCAATTCTCCTACCTCACTCTCCCAGAATTCTAGGATTGCAAGCATGAGCCAACACTCCCAGCTTTTCATTCTTTCTTGAAAATGTGAATTTCCATCTGATATTGTTTCTCTTTGGCCTAATGGAAAACTTCCTCTACTTTTGTTTCAGTGCAGAGCTGCTGGTGATGAATTCTACTAATTTTATTTATCTGGACATGTCTTTATTTCATTTTAATTCTTAAAGGACATTTTTACCGGATGTAGAGTTTTGACTTAGCTTTCTACTTTTCTCTTTTAGCAGTATAGAGATGATGACTCACTTACTTCTGGCCTCCATAATTCTAAGGCAAGTCAGCAATCAGTTGATTCATTGTTCAAATGTATGTAGTACGCTATCCCCCACACCCAATACTTTAAAGGTGTTCTCTTTGTTTTGGGGTTCTGCAGTTTGATTATGGTATACTTAGATATGATTATTTTGAATTTATCCTGGTTGGGGTTTTCTGAGGTTCTTTAATCTGTGTTCTGTCAAATTTGGGAGATATTCATTATGTGATCAAATGTTTTTTTTCTGTCCCATTCTCTGCTTCTGCTATCAGAATTACCCACATGGGAGACCTATTGATATGTCCTTCATTCTGTCTGAAAGCTCCTTGAAAAGTGTATCTAGGGACACCTTCAAATTAGAGAATATCTAAAGACACTAGATGTCCTATTGATGAGTTGATGTTCAATGAATATTTATCCTTTAGTGCTAGATAAAAAACAAAAAAAACAAAACCATCAAGAAATTTAAAGTTCAATCACAGAAAATGTTTCACAAATTTGATTTCCTTTTTATATTTAAATTTTTAGTTTCCATGTTGTTAGCCTCATTAAATGTTACTGTTTTGCAAACCATTCTTAATGTTTTGGAAGAATCCTAGAATAAAAAGTATACAGCATACAGTAAATGCTTATGAAGAAACTGAAAGAGCCTCCTCCTTAAAGACTGCAGAAAATAACCTCTCATTGCCCAGCGCATAATCATCTGTGAGAACCTCACCAAAACTAAAATCTAGTCAAATACTCACCCGAGGAACAAATATACATGATATGCCTCAAACCCATGTATTATTCCATTTATCGTGTTAGATAAGAAAGGAGCAAGTTGCAGACCTTGCCTTCAAAGAATTTAACATTGAGAGAAAACTAAAAATATACATAAACAATGTTGTAATGAATTTGTATAACCAATGAATTCATAACACAAGGCATGCTTGTGAAGCACAGAGAAGAAATTATAAGGAGCTGGTGTTGGGTAAGGATCTTAAAGAACGTGTAAGACGCTGGCAGACGGAGAAGTCAGCATGTCTCATGGTGGCTCACATTGTGAAGTTAGCAGAATCAGGATGGAGGGCAGCCTGGGAAAGCAGAGTGGGTTGTTCAGTTAGTAGAAGGGAGGATGATTAAGGCAGAGAAAGGAGAATGAGAGGGCTACACAGGGCTGAATACCAGGGACTGTCTCATAGTAGCTGAGAAGTAGCAGAGAGCTTAAAAGCTGGGGATCTAAACTGAGTCAAAGACCAGAAGGCAGCAGCTCTTCCGAGCGTGTTGTTACGGTGGGTGGTGTTGGTGTTGGTGTTAGTGGTGGTGGTGTGGTGCCTGTGTGTGTGTGTGTGTGTGTGTGTGTGCAGTCACAGGCAAGACCACACGAATTCTGTTGGCCCTTGGCACTCCAGCTGGCTTTACTTTGCCCCAGCATTGCGGGACACACCTAAGGGAGCAGAGTCTCAATAGTTTCTGTTACAGTCAAGTTTGGTTGAACTTGGGGTTCAGAAAAGAAGAAAAGAGGGAAATGAGAATTAAAGTAAGACAGATATGTTGGGAGTGGACTACTGCAGACTTCATAACTAAAAAAAAAAATATGTATACACACACATACACTCTAAGTTTTCATCTTTAATGAAATGACTTTGGCAATAACATACATTTCCATGACAACAATACTATAGTTTTTGGAGTCACAGTAAGATACACAGAATTACATCCATAATTAATATGAATGTCAACATATCAAGCAGTAATTTGTTACATGGCAAACAAAATTAAGAAAGTAATCATCAAACAAAAGAGACCCAGACTAGAGCTTCAGACAAGGCAAATCCTGGGACAGTTTATGAGAACAGCGCTGTGTCAGCGATGCGTTGATAAGGCTGCCAAAGACTGCCTCAAGTGGAACCATCATCTGTTTGCTCAAGCAAGCACCTGAACCAGCCACCGCTCTTGTTGTAGCACCTGCTCTAATAAACGTAGCGTATCAGTGTCAGTGTCTCTGCTGATTGCTCTGGTTTGAAACTCCCTTTGGATTAGCTGAGACACGCCATACTGCAGAGCCCTCTCCAGGCCCAGCCGCTGATGCCAACGTTGGTCTGTGTGCAACTTTGGATCCAGCTGGGATCAGAGCAGGGGTTCAGGTGGGCTTGGTGCAGGTGAACATCTCACGTTTTAAGGCGGTGCGGCTGGAGGACTCGGGTGAGAGGTGACATGGGCTCCTCTCTCATTTCCTTTTTTCGTGACAGGGGGTAGTGGTGAAAAAATGTAATTTTTATCAAAAGTAAAACGTGTATGGTTGACAGCCAAATGTGTATCAGATAGCTTCTAATGACATGTTCTCTGTTATATATTTTTTGATTATCTATTTCTCCCACCCCAGAGACAGCTACTTTTAAGTGCTTTTTCTTAGCAATTTCAGGCTATTGTCTGTAATGTGCACATATCACTATTATTTGTTTTATTAATTTTAAATACGATCTATTGGCTTTCTACTATCATAGGTAAAATTTAGTGTACTTTCATAACTTAACTAAACTTCCTTTTCATTGATGCCAGTTTTTCCACTTTCGTTCCTCACAATAAGTTTAAGTATTTTAAAGTCTTGTCCTATGAACTATAGGCAATAAATCTTGAATCCCCACATTGTAATGTGACTTTCTTCCACCTTTCTTCCCCTACCTTTTAGTCAAAGTTCTCACATTTTACTTTTACTTCAAGTTATCAAGGTTGAGAGGATAGAAATGCTATTTAGCAATCGTAATTACTTCTTTTGAATTTTGTATAGCAGTTGATCCTGAAATTGCACCATCAGAGGCATGCCCTCCTTGTCACAGCTATGCAACTGCTTTTGCTCTGCCTGTGCTCATGCTCTATTTTGACTTTTGAGGCATTTTTCTATTTTTCTTTGAAGATTTTACTTATGTTCCAAGGTTATTGCATGGACTGTTTTTATTACATTCTAAATTCTTAGCAACTTCTTGAGAGTAATACCCTGTCTACAAATCTTCTTCTCAAATTGCTTCTTCCTGGAATCGTGAATCTTCCTGCTCGGGGTTTATAGTGAGTTCATATCTATTTTAATCCTTTATATGATTTTAAGGGTCTTGAGACAGAGCGAAGATAAATACTTGCGATTATTCCTCTGTTTTGACCTTTGTACTTCCTTGACTTTCGCTGAAGTAGGAAGATGTTTGCTGGAAGCTAAATCTAAATTAGCTTCTTTTTGGATATCTCAGGCTCCCCAAACTTTGTATGTATAAAAGAGAACTAATTTTCTATCTGACTTTCTCCCCAACCTGTGCTTCTTTAAAATGCAAATGTGTCTGAATAGATTAAGTCTCTATCACTCTCCAGCTGCTCTCCCAAGCCTGTTCCTCACCTTATTTTCACAGAGTCTCAGGGAACTCTCGTCAATATCCTAGTTGCAGTTACTATCCATTGGACAGTAAGACGTAAATTAGTATTTCCAGCTATGATCTCTCTTTTGAGATCCACCCTTGTACCAGGCCTATTCTCCCCAGCATCTTCACTTTGGCACATACACAGCAGAATCATCATCTTTCCTCCGGAATCCGCTCCTTCCCATGTGGTCCTTGCCTCTAGTGGAGCCATCATCTGTTTGCTCCAGCAAGGGATCTGGGAGTCACTTTTTAGAAGTTTGTATAAATTTAGGGAGTACAAGTGTGGTTTTGCTACACAAATATATTATGTAGTGATGAATTCTGGGCTTTTAGTGTAACCACAATAGTGTACATAGTACCCATTAGGTAATTTATCATTTCTCACCTCTCCCAACTTCCTCTTTTTATTTATTATTATTATTATTTTTTGCAGTTTTTGGCCAGAGCTAGGTTTGAACCTGCCACTTCCAGTATATGGGGCTGGTACCCTACTCCTTTGAGCCACAGGCACTTCCCTTATTTATTTACAATATTTTTTTTTTAGGATCACCTGTAAAACTTTATTTAAAAAAGAAGATATATGCATATGCATATATATATTTGCATATGATTCTCCTTCTAACTTCGCTCTTGCCTGACTCTCTAATGTCTATTATTCTACTCTCTTAGGCCCGGTGTGGTGGTTCATGCCTGTAATCCTAGCACTCTGGGAGGCTGAGGCGGGTGGATTGCTCGAGCTCAGGAGTTTGAGACTAAAGTGAGCAAGAGTGAGACCCCATCTCTAAAAAATAACCAGACATCGTGGCGGGCAACTGTAGTCCAGCTATGTGGGAGGCTGAGGCAAGAGAACTGCTGAAGACCAAGGGTTTGAGGTTGCTGTGAGCTATGAGGCTATGGCACTGTATTGAAGGTGACAAAGTGAGACTCAGTCTCAAAAAAAAAAAAGAAAGCTATTATTCTACTTTCTATCCACGTGTACACATTACTTAGCTTCCACTTAAAAGTGAGAACATGTGGTATCTGACTTCCTGATTCTGAGTTGTTTCACTTAAGATACCAGCCTCTAGTTCCATCCATGTTGCTGCAAAAGACATGATTTCATCCTGTTTTTTTTTTTTTTGGCTTAATAAAAAGTCTATATATATCATCACGATTTGTTTACTCATTCACTGATGGACACTTAGATTGATTCCATATCTTTGCTATTATGAACAGTACTGCTATAGCCAGAAATATGAGTACAGGGATCTAATTCTTCTCCTTTGGGTAGATACCCTGTAGTGGGATTGCTGGATGGAATGGTAGTTCTATGTTTAGTTCTTTGAGAAATCTCCATTCTGATTTCCATAGAGGTGTACTAATTTACATTCCTGCCAACGGAGTTGACTTTTCTCCTCATCCTTGACAGTATCTATTTTTTTTTTACCTTTTTAGTAATAGCCATTATAAATGATATAAGATGATATTTCACTGTGGTTTTAATTTACATTTTTCCTGATGATTAGTGATGTTGAGCATTGTTTCAGATGAGTTTTGGTCCTTTGTCTTCTTTTGAAAAGTGGCTATTCAAGTCTTTTGTCCACTTTTAATGGGATTATTATTATTATTGTTTTAGCTGTTTCTGTCAGATGCTTAGCTTACAAATGTCACCCATTCTGCAGGTTGTTTGTACCCTCTGTTGATTTTTTTTTTTTTTTTTAGCTGTGCAGCAGCTTTTTGGTTCAAGTCCCATTTGTTTTTGTTGCTTATGCTTTTGAGGTCTAAATCATGAATTATTGGCCTACACCAATGTCCAAAAGAGTTTGCTTAGGTTTTCTACTAGTATTTTTATGGTTTCAGGTCTTACATTTATTTAAGTCTTTAATCCATTTTGAGTTGACTTTTGAATACTGTGAGAGATGTTGGTTCAAAATGAATTTTTGGATTTTTTTTCTAATTCTGTGAAAAATGACATTGGTATTTCAGTAGAGAGTATATTAAATTTGTAGAGTGCTTTGGGTAGTATGGACATTTTAACAATATTAATTCTCTGATTGTTAAGGATGGGATGTTTTCCCATTTGTTGTTGTCATGTACAATTTCTTTCATTAGTGTTTTGGAACTTGTCTTGTGGAGATCTTACATATCCTTGGTTAAATATATTTTTAGGGTTTTCTTTTTGTAGCTATTGTAAATGGGATTGCCTTGCTTTCTGATTGATGATCAGTAGTGTTGAGCATTATTTCATATGCTTTTTTGGCCATCCATTTGTCTTCTTTTGAAAAGTCTTTTGCCCACTCCTTAGTGGGATTATTATTATTTTTGGCAATTATGATTGTTTCTGATAGGTGCAAATGAGATTTTCTCTCTTTCTTTTCTCCTTCCTTCCTTCCTTCCTTCCTTCCTTCCTTCCTTCCTTCCTTCCTTCCTTCTTTGTCTCACTATGTCACCCTTGGTAGAGTGTTGTGGTGTCAGAGCTCACAGCAACCTCAAACTTCAAACTCTTGGGCCTCCCAAGTAGCTGGGACTACAGGTGCCCGCCACAATGCCCAGCTATTTTTTGGTTGTAGTTGTCCTTGTTGTTTGGCAGATCCGGACTGGATTTGAACCCACCAGCTCTGGTGTATGTGGCTGGCATCCTAGATGCTGAGCTACAGGCGCCGAGTCAACCTACTGATTTTTCTATGTTGCTTTTGTATTCTGAAACTTTACTGACTTCATTTATTGAATCTAGAAGTTTTTTTGAAAAGTCGTAAGAGTTTTCTAGGTATAAGAGCATATCATCAGTGAACAGAGATATTTTGACTTTCTCTTTTCAATTTAGATCCTTTTATTTATTTATTTTTCCTCCAATTGCTCTGGCTAGGTCATCTAGTACTATGTTGAACAGGAGTGATAAAAGGGGGCATCCTGTCTTCTTCTAGTTCTTAGAGGAAAGGTTTTCAATTTTATCACACTTAGAGGAAAGTGTGATAACTGTGTGTTTGTTGTACATGACCTTTAGTATTTTGAAGTATGTTTCTTCTGTGCCTAGCCAGCTAAGAATTTTTATTAGGAAGGCATGGTGAATTTTACTGAATGATTTTCCTGCATCTATTGAGATGGCCACATGGCTTTTGCCCTTAATTCTGCTCATGTAATTACTCACATTTATTGATTACACATGTATGTTGAACCATTCATGCATCCCCAGAATAAAACCCACTTGATTGTGGTGTGGTGTATTTTCTTTTTTTTTTTTGGGGGGGGGGGGAGGTATTATCTTTTTGATGTGCTATTGGATTCTGTTTTCTCCTATTTTGTTGAGAATTTTTGCATCTATGTCCATTAGGGATATTGATCCACAGGGTTTTGTTGTTGTTGTTGGAGCTGCATCCTGGTCTGGTTTTGGTTTCAAGGTAATATTGGTTTTGTAGAATGATTTAGGAAGGTTGTTTCCTTGATTTTTTTTGAACAGTTTCAGTAGAATTGATACCAGTTCTTTGTATGTTTGGTAGAATTTGTGAATCCATTTGGTTCTGAGCTTTTTTTGTTTGTTTTTAGGAGGTTTTATTACTGATTCATTCTCACTACTTGCTGTTGGTCTGTTCAGGATTTTTATTTTTTTTTGGTTTTATCTTGGGGTGTTCTAGATTTCTAGGAATTTATTTGTTTCCTCTATGAATTTACTAGTTTCTAGCTTATGAACATAGAGTTGCTCTAATACTCTCTGATGATCGCTTGTATTTCTGTGGTATTAGTTGTGATGTTGTCTACCAGTACGTCACGTCTCTTTTGATTATGTTTATTTGTATATTTCTTCTTCTTTTCTTGATTTGTCTAGCTAGGGACTCATCAGTCTTGTTGATCTTTTAAAGAACCAAATTTTCACTTTTTGGACCCTTTGTACTTTTTTTTTCTTTTTTCCTTTATTGGCTTTGGGTTTGGTCTGTTCTTATTTTTGTTGTTCTTTGAGGTGTGATGTTAGGTTGGTACTGTGTGATCTTTCTGCTTTTTTTTGTTTTTTTCTTTTAATATGTAGGCATTTAATGCTATAAATGTCCCTATTAGCATTGCTTTTACTGTGTACCAAGGTTTTGGCTTGCTATGTCTCCATTTTCATTCATTTCAAAAAGTTTATATTCTCTATCTTAACTTCATTGTCCCAAAGATTATTCAAGAATATGTTCTTTAATTTTCATGTATTTGTATAATTTTGAGAATTCCTCTTGGTATTAATTTCTAGTTTTATTCTACAGTGGTCTAAGAAGACTTGTGATATAATTTCAAGTTTTAAAAATTAATTTAGGCCAGTTTTATGGCTTAACATATAGTCTATACTGGAGAATATAGCATGTGTTCATGGGAAGAATGTGTATTCTGCAGTTGTTGGATAGAATATTCTATAAATGTTTTATTTATATTGTCTAAAGTAAAAGTAATTTTTCTTGAAACAGTGTCTCACCCTGTCACCCAATCTGAGGGACAGTTCCCTGAAGCTTTGAATTCCTGAGCTCAAGCATTCCTCTTGCCTCAGGTTCCCAAGTAGCTGGGACTATAGGCACAAGACACTTTGCTCAGCTACTTTTTTTTTCTTATTTTTATTGAGATGGGGTGATGCTTCCTCACTCAGTCTGATCTTGAACTCCTGGCCTCAAGCAATTCTCCTGCCTTGGTCTCCTGGAAAGCTGGAATTACAGGTATGCGCTATTAGGCCTGGCCTTCAGCCAAATTAAAGTACTATGTTTCTTTGTTGATTTTCTGTCTCCATGATCTATTTAGTATTGTGAATTGTATATTGAAGTTCCTCACTATTATTTTATTGTTGTTTACATCTTTTTTAGGTCTAATTTTTTTTTAAATGAATTTGGTTACTCTAGTGTTGGGTGCATATATATTTAAGGATTATGATATTCTTTTCTTGAATCAATCTCTTTATCATTATATAATGACCTGCATTTTTTTTTTTTTTTTTACTGTTATTGATTTAAATCTTATTTAACTGATATAAGTATAGCTACTTCTGCTTGCTTTTGGCTTCTTTTTTCATGAAATATCTTTTCCACTCCTTTATCTTCAGTCTGTGTCTTTACAGTAAGAGCAGTTTCTTGTAAGCAGTTTGTAGTTATTTCATGTTTTTAAACTCATTCTGCTTCTCTACATCTTTAAATGGAGCATTTAATCCATTTACATTTGAAGTTAATATTGATATGTCATGGTTTTCTCTTGTCATATTGTTAATTGCTATCTAGTTGGTTGGTGGATGTTGTTTCTTTCCTCTCCCCTTTATGTTTGTTTTTGTGATTTGGTGGAGTTCTGTTATGTTGCCATTGATTTCTTTCTCTTCCTCCTTTGTGTAATTGTTTTATATGACCTTCAAGTTTTATATTTTTATGTGTTTTTATGACAGTGAGAATCAATCTTTTGTTTCTATATTTAGAATTCCTTTGAGCATTTCTTTTAGGCCCAGTCTAGTGGTATGAATTTCCTCACTGGTTGCTTGTCTGAGAAAGACTTTATTTTTCCTTCATTTATGAAGCTTATTTTGGCAGGTTGTAAAATTAGTGGTTGGAAATTGTTTTTTTTTTTTTTTTTAGGAATCTAGTAATAGTTTCCAAATCTCTCTTGGGTTGCAAGGTTTCTGCTATGAAGTCTGCTGTTAGTCCGATAAGGTTCCCTTTATAGGTGATTAGATGCTTTCCTCTTGCTGATTTTAGAATTTTTTTTCTTCATGTTGACTTTAGACAGTCTGATAACTACGTGTTATGGTGACATTCATCTTATAATGTATTTTCCTGAAGTTTTCTGGGTCCCTGGTATTTAGATGTCTAAATACATGACTCATTATGAAAGTTTTGAGATATGCAAAAATCAAAAAACGTAAAATCCATGTGAACAGAAACAAGTGAAGCCCTCCCACAAACAACCACTTTCATGGGTGAATCAGAAGGGACACTGTTGACTGTGTTTCTTAGAAGTGAAATACGAACCATAACATAGCCTGTCTCAAAACTTTCATGAGAAGTGACTGGAAGCTTTCATCAAGTATTTCTTTAAATAGATTTTTTGAACTTTTTGCTTTTCTTCTTCCCCTGGCATACAAATAATTATAAATGCAGACACTTAACATCATCCTATGTTTCTCAAAGACTTTGTTCATTCTTCTTTATTCTTTTTCCTTTGTTTGTGTCTCACTGAATTAATTCAAAAGATTTGTCTTAATATTATGAGATTCTCTCTTTTGTTTCGTATATTCTATTATTAAAGTTTTCACCTGTATTTTGTAATTTCTTTAATAAATGTTTCATTTCCAGAAGTATTTTTTTTTAAGATCTATCTTCTTATATTTCTCATTCATATCCTAAATTGATTTTCTGATTTCTTTGTATTAGTTTCAAGATTTCTCTAGAACCTCATAGAGCATCTTTAAAATCAAAATTTTGAATTTTTTCCTGACATTTCGAAAATTTTATTTTGGTTAGTGTCCATTGCTAGAAAGTTAGTATGATCCTTTGGGGGTATCATAGCATTCTACTTTCTGAATTGTTACACTGATTTCTTCTAATCTAAAGAAATTACAACTTCTTGTTTTTGAATGTCCTTTTGTTTTGGATGGGATTTTTTTTCCCTCTTTCCTTGATGATGAGACTATAATGTTTGTTGAGTAGGGCCATTTGGCTTTGCCACTGGGTGTGCTCAGTGGCAAAGACTGTATGAATTCCTTGGTTATGATAGCTTCAGTGTGGGGCTTTCTCTAATGCTAGTTATAGTAGACGTATACTGGGCATCTGAGCAGGCTCACAGCCTGTGAAGCCAGGATGGTAGCTTATCTCGTTCCCAGGATGGTAGCTTTTCTACTTGCCAGGATGGTAGCTTATCTTGTTCCCAAGTGCCGAGCACTTTAGGTCCATACAGATTTTATTGGGTTGTACAGGTCAACATTCAGGCCAGTAGGTGGCGCTTTGCGGTAAGAGCCGGCTGCCCGGGTAGCAGTCGGGTGTGTGTTTGGTATCCTGAGTTCTCCAGTGTTCCAGTCAATGGGCTTGGGCTGCGGCGTGCACAGTGACTTGGATGCCACACTCAGTCTCGAAGTGAGGGAAGCTGGGTGGAGCTGAGCCATGAAAGCCTGAACTTGGACCCCCAATGATGGGTGCAAGTCCCAGCCTCAAAAGGGGATGGGGGTGGGGCAGTTGCCAAAAGCCTGGAGAAGCGCCTGGAAAGGAGTGGGGAAGCCGCCCCCTGCAGCAGGTTCTTTGCGCAGGAGGATAGTGGCAGTTCAAGCTCCCAGTCCGGCCGAGTGGGTTTGGGACCTGCCTCCCTCTCACTCTTTGTCCCGTCCAATAGGAGAGTGAGCTGGAGCACGCCGTGATCACATGCAGACTGGCTTTAACTCACAAAACCCTCCCTGTCTGTAAATCTAGCCACTCGGGGAAAAAGCGTGGCTCCAGCGAATCTCCCGTTCTCTGGTCCCGTGAAGGGAGAAGGCCCATCTCCACCTGGAGCGCGCTACAGACCCACCGCTCACTTCTGGGTACAGGGACTCAGCCCGCCCCAGGCCAAGCCCTCCAATCTCGCGCCTGAATCTGAGGCTGGGTCCCCGAGTACTGCCTGGCTTGGTAAAGCCAGAATTGAGAATAGCAGCTTCTGTCAGTCCCAGGGTGAGGAAAATGCCTGAAGCCCTTCCTGAGCCTTTCCTCTGCCCAAGTTAGGTCCAGGGCTTGGGAGGGATGAGGTGCCCCCGGTTGGCCTGGGTTTCATGGTTCCCAGGGGAAAGGTGGATCTTCCCAGCTGGGGACTTAGTTCTTTGCGGGACGCTGCCTACAGACTGTTTGCCCAACTCTCCCCCCGGATTTGAAGTTCTGGTGAGTTTCCACGTTGCTTCTTGAGTAAAATATCACAGTGCAAATCTCTACACACAGTTTTGCATTTCCAAGTAGGTGAGGCACGCTAAAGAGGCCCTTAACCCACTGTCTTGCTGGCAGTCACTGTTCACTCCTTTCTTTCCTCAGTCCTCCATCTCACCAATAAACTGCTGTCATCCTATCCTATCCATTTTTGTCAAATTCATTCCATTTCCCAATCCCCACTCCACCACTTTAGCTGATGCCACCACCTGAATTGTTCCAACAGCTCCCCAACCTGCTTCTTTGACTTAACTGCACCTCTTCCTGGGACATGTTTTCTTCTCCGTTTGCTCTGATGGATTAATCCCTAATCATCTTGTAGATGGTTTTCCTTCAGGAAGAGAGAAGAAAACCTCATGCATAAAGCTAGGTACTCTTTCTAAGCACCCCACGTCGTCCCAAGGTTTTCTTGTTCATGACAGTATCTCACTTTGTGGTATAATTTTTTCCCACACCTTGTTCTATAAATTAATAGAACATCTTGTTCTATTAATTAAAATTGTATCTAAAACAACACTGTATTCCTGGTACCTAACACAATGTCTGGAACAGCAGAGGACTAATACATATTTTTGAGTGAAACAGTGAGTGAATATTATGCTTAGTATTCCAGAGGAAGCTCTACTCCAAGTTTGATTGTTCTAATAAGTGAATATCAAGTTAATTTAATCATGTCCCAAGAGACAGCTTTGACTAATATGCATCTCGTTTTATTATTAAAACACTTATTATCCTAAATTTGAATTATGAACATAATTATATCTTTCATTGCTTTGCTTCCAAAAATGTTTCTCACTTTAATTTTTTTATGCTTTCTATTTATCAGGTCTATGCATGTGTATCATTTGTTGTTCTTGAGGGGTTTCTGATTGCTCAGTACTCCTTTTGTAGTAATTATGTTTTTTAAATCATGAAGGTAAATTTTCAATTAGAGTATAATAAACTGTTTAAATGCAAAGGCAAAACAGTTGCATAGAGATAAAATCCTTATAAATATATCTGATAAATCAGAATCTAAAATAATGAGCTTCTTAGCCTACGAATGATTATCCTAATCAAGCATATCCTAAATTCTAAAACTGGAACTGCCTCAGTCATGAATGTAATTCATTGAATCACAAGTAAGTGATCGCCTAGTGGTAAAATGGTTTGATGACTCTTTATATAATGATAAAAGATAAGCTTAGGTGCATTAAAATTTTGAAGACTTTGGTCAGATCACAATTTATAATGTATAAATTAGACATGTATAAATATATAAATTAGACAGGTCCATCCGTAGGTGACTTGAGATTCTAATGAAGGGGCTTGTGGTTAAAGACTTTTTTAACATGAATGTGGAATCAAGGCAAAGAAAAAATGTGATTGGTTGAAGTACAGCAGTAGCCTTAAAAAGCCTTAAAAATGGAGGTTAGCTGGCAGTTTCAGACGGATCAAATTGAACTCGTGTTTTTCTAGAACATGACTATACTGAATTGTGTTTTGGTTTGTGCAGTAGCTTAGTTTGCTTAGTAGGAAGGATATAAAGACAAAAAATACATGAGCAAATACACATAACAAAGAAAGGAGGAGGATGACACTTGGTGCAACTTCACAAAATGAGTCTTGTGTTGACACCAAAGTAGGAGGGAAGGGCCTCTGGTTGGATGGGGGCGTGTTAGATGGGGTCTTTTGTCCTTCTGTGTGTTTAGCCCAACAACTGGCTAGAATGAATTAAATTGTCCCCCATCCTAAATTTATACGTTCAAGTCAAACTACTAATACTACCATACTACCTCAGAATGTGACTGTGTTTGCAAATGTCATTGCAGATGTGACTGTATTTAGAAATGTCGTTGGAGATGTGATGAGTTCAGATGAGGTTACTCTGGGGTAGCGTGGTGGGCCCCCATCCAATGCCTGATGTAGTTAGAAAAAAGGAAGATTTTAACACAGACACACGTACAAGGAAGATGACAGGAAGAGACACAGGGAGAAGATGGGCATATACAAACCAAAGAGAGACCCGGAACAAATCCTTTCTTCACAGCACTCAGAAAATAATTAACCCTTGATTTTGGACTGTTAGCCTTTAGAACTATGAGAAAATAAATTGCTGTTGTCCAGCTCACGTAGTTCTAGGCAGCCCTCGCTATAATGACAATGATAATAGGAAGATAATACTTGGTGAACTGATGAATGGATAATTGAGTAAACACGTGCAGGGATAAGTGGGAGAAAGGACTCTCAGGGTTGAGGAGGACAGGAAAAAATTTGGTCAGTTGTTAAGTTATCCCCCCAATTTGGAATAGTTTCATTGGTGATTAAAAGAGAATAGTAAATTTGAAATTCAAATAACAATACTTGGGAGGAAAGTGAATTGATGATTCAGAAGTGATTAGGCAAGGCAAACCCCTTTTCTTTTGTCTCACTGAGCTAAAGGGGAATTAGAAAAGGTAAGGAAGGCTTTGACAAGGTGAGCAACCGGGATGTAGTGCAAAAAATTCTCACCATCTGCTGTTCTCCGTCACTGACGCGCTCGGCAGTCAGTCCTGAGATCTCAGCGCCTGCATCAACAAATGCTACTCTGTTTCCCCACGTTTTTCTTCCCACAGTTTGCCAGCTCTGGAAGCCTAATGCCCCTTTTCCTTTGTCTTGTCACTTCTCTACAAATTTGTTGCTAAGGTGCTACATAAATCCAAGTTCGAACTCCCCCTTTTGAGTTACTCATCATGGAGCTTTCTTCTGTGTGATACGTGCTGCCTGTATTAATGAACCATTTATTTTTCTCTTGTTGTCTTTTGTCAGTCTAATTTTCAGGGCCCCAGTCAACTAAAATGGGTGGAAAAAAAAGAATATTTTTCCTCCCTTTCAGAGTCATCTGAAGTTCCTCTTTTGCAGAATTTGTACAGCTAGCCAAACACGTTCTTAACAAGGGGGATGAGGGGAAATATGATACACTACCAACCTAGAAAACTGCCTTCTCTCTAGAACTTTCTCTCCGTTCCACGCTGCTGTTCAGTCTATCACTTGGTCATGTTCCATTGCGAACTTTTCTACGTCTCCTGTGAAAAGTGAACAGTGAGCTTCTGGTTTTTAGTCTTCTGTCCCGGAGTAGACTAATGTGTGTTTCCTGCCTTTGTCTCCAGTTCTAATCCAGATAATGCTACCTGCCTTAGTTGCTTCTGTGAATTCAACATTCAATTCTCTTAGGCAAGATTTTTTCATAAATCCTAAAGGACCTATCAAACGGCTAGGCACATGTTAAACATTGAAGACATATGGTGTGCTGCTTGCTTAATTCATTGATGGAAGCTGTCTCACCACTGCACACTCCTGAACACGGATTATGTTCAGTGGAGAGTTTGGTAACCATTGCCAATGGTGAAGTTGCCCAGGAGCCTTACCATTCGGTGGGCCTCTTCCAGCTGACCAACAGATGCCAGGATCCAGTCAGGTCATTTGAGAAACCTGGTGAGAAACAAATGGAAAGTGTCTAAATATCAGGCTATCAGTGTTATTAATGTTTGTTATTTTTGCTAACATTTGTTGAGCACTTGGGCTATGCCAGACACCCAAGCTGAGGGCTTTACATTTAACAGCAATTATGGGAAGCATACTGTTATCCCTATTTCTCAGGTGAGGATATTAAAGTTTAGAGAAATGAAGCAACTTGATCAAAGTCAAAGTTAAGTGGCATATAAGTAAGTGACTGGGATTTGAACTTGGGTCCGTCTAACTTTACATCATGTGCCCTTGACAGGAGCGATATCCTTTGTTCTTATTTGTGGGAATCAGTGGCTTCACCTGCTGTCAGAGGGCAAAGCTCAGAGAGCAACATCGTTCAGAGGAATCTGTCAGTGATCATCTCTAAAAACTGTCTCCTTCTCCAGCTTGTTCTTTAGCCCTTGTTGAACTCTGTGTCATATGTTTAGGAAGGTTTCTTAGAAATGTTGTTCTAGATTTACGTTGACTTTCCTTGTTCTATGTTGTCTTCAAAGGTTATGACACCAGTGTTATCTGAGGGAGTGACCTTTGCCTTAACACTCCCTCTCTGAAAGAATAGAGGGACATCAGAGGTTTTCTTATGTAATTACTGCCCCCATACGTGATTAAACTCAGATGATGCTGGCTATTATTGATATGGTGATTTCTGAAGAAATTTCCGTGGGTATGTGTAGTTGTGCATGCACACTGGGACAGCCAAAATAACACATGAGGCATTGTTAGTAACTTTCATGTCTCTTCATTTTTTTTTTTTTTTTTTTTTGTAATTACATGAGCAGGCAAGAGTCTCACATGAAACTAATTCTAGAAGGTCACCCTGAGTAGTATGTCAGTCAAATTCTGTGGGTTTACATGATTCATGAAAAGACTGAGTATGAGAAACAGCTTTTGCAAAAGCTGTTCTTAAAAGAAGTAAAATAACTATTAAAAAATGCTACTGTTTGGGTGTCCCCCTATTTCAATGAAATAATTCTTGAAAAATGCACTTATCCGTTTGTTTACAAAAATCTCTAGTGTACATGTATTTTGTTTGGCCTTTTCTACCCACTTCACTGAGCACACTTGTGTTCATCTAGATGTTTTATACATGCTGTATTATTTGACCATCTGTTGTCTCTGATACATTGTTTTTCTCTCAGAGTTTTATTTATTTATTTTTAAAGTTGTCTCTCAATGAGTTGTTCATTTAACTACTTAAAAATATTCATGTTTACATGTGAAGTAAAGACAATTCATTGTCTTTTAAAGGATTATCATCTTCCTATCTGCTAAATACACATAATTGTCAGCTGGTCTGTAACATGTGTTTTAGGGTACAGTTGTCAGTCCCTGATGGCAGATTGCAATGAAAACTGGTCAGGGCAAAAGGACACAGGTGCCCAGAGAGCTGGATGAATGAGGTACAGAGAGGAAAGCAAGAATTCACAAATTGGAGGAAGCAATGTGAGTTAACATTGTGATATGAGAAGAGCGAGTGCCATGGATTCAGAGGATGAACTAGCGTCAGAGTCAAGGGATAGGGACATCTTAGCCAAGGGCGCCATGGAAAGGCTACTAAATAGTTGGAGCAGAGTTCTAGGGGTGTGAGGGTACAACTCAGACAAAGACCAAGGAGTAGGATCTAATGGAAGAAGAAGAAGGAGACCAGGAAGAGTCTGAGCGTTTAGTAAGTGGTGGGTCCATACACACATCTTAAAAAGACGCAATTCTGATCCTGTGGAAAAGGAAAGGATGACGTCTGGAATTTGGGTGGCACTTCTCGGACTAGATAAAAGTGCGGCACTGAAGGGTTTTGGGTAAAGGCTCATGTGGAAGTTATGCCATAAAATAAATAACAAATACCAACCTTGTTGTGCTAGATATCAGCTAAATTGTCCATGATAAGGAGTTTCAGCTACAAATTTTTGTTTATCTTCTAAATGGCAGTACTGGGTTTTGCTCTTCAATACTATTAAAATGTATCCCTGCTGTAAGGAAAGAGGAAATCATGAAATTGCTATAGAAATTCCAGTTTGAGGCTAGTACTCTTAGGGAGATAAGCTGTCTATTTACCACCTACAAACCATCCCTAATCAGCACTCCTCACCCTTGCTGTGTCAGAAAACAGTTTTTATGGCAAGATCAGAGTTGCCAACCACTCGATAAGGTTAGTAACGTGATTCATGGATGCAAAACAGGCAGTTTTTGGAAAGACCAGGTGCTAGTTTATGCAACTTGGCTGATGACAGACACAGCAGATGCTCAGAAAGGCAGACTTTGGAACAGTACAAGTGGATCTTCCATAAACAGGAATTCTTATTGAGAAGTTTATTCAGTTTATTGGGCATGGTATTCTTCTTCCCCATTAGGGATGAATGTTTCCATTCATTGATGTCAAAAGGCTAATTAGTTTCAAAAATTGCAAACAGCAGAGCTTTAAAAGAGGCACAAGCGTTTTCTTCTTCTTTTTTTTTTTTTTTAATTTTTTTTGTGCCCACTCCCCCACTGGCCCCTGTCCCTCAGCTTGTCCTCTAGTTCCTCCACTCTGACAGCCACCTTAGCCCAGGCAGGGAGTCTGGTGAGTCTGGGAACAGGCTCTGGATCTCATTCATTTGTATTCAACAAATATCTATTAACCCCAACTGTGTGCTGGGCACTGGGGACCCAGCAGCCACAAAAACAGACAAAGTCCTGCTCTCATGAAACTTAATGACCACATGAATACACAAAGTTCACACTTTCCCACCCTCACAGTGTTCCAGGGCTGCAGTTAGCAATTTACATGTGTTAACTCATTTAACCACTGTGATAATCCTATTACTGCCCCCAGATTCCACATGAGGAAATATAGGCACAGAAAGGTTATGTTACTCGCCCTAAACCACATAGCCCGGGTTCAGCCAAGTTTGAACCCAGGGAATCTGGCTCCAGGGTCATGTTCTATATAACCATATTGTGTAGCCTCTAACATATGAGAAATATCATTTCAGGTAGTGAGAAGAACCACAGAGAAACAAAAATAGTGGATGGGAGTCCTGGGTGCCAGGGTGGGTTGGAGGTATTTCCTGAAGTGTTGGCAGTTGAGTTGAGTCCTTCTGTAATGTGAAGATCAGAGGAAACAGCATGTGCAAAGGCCCCAAGGCGGGGATTATTGGAAGAACAGAAAGAGAAGGAAGACCACAGAGCTGGAACTAGTGAGGGAGGGGTTCTATGCTGTAACAGGGGAACTCCCAAATCTCAGTGGCTTCCCACTCCAGACTTATATTTCCTGCCTGTAGGTGTTCCTGTTCAGCAGGTGGTTCTCCTCCATGAGGCCGTTCAGGGATCCAGGGCCCTTTCCCAGACCATCCCAGATGCCCTGGTTGGTGGTGCTCA
>CAUYPK010038275.1:0-28643 GCA_963574355.1 Loris lydekkerianus
AGAGTTTCTCTTATAAATTGACATGCATTCTGGTTGGGTGCATAGATATTAATAATTGAAATCTTATCAGATTGAGTATTACTCTTAAGAAATATGAAGTGACCATTCTTATCCTTCCTTACTTTTGTTGGTTTAAAGCCTATTGTATCTTCAAATAAATTTGCAACACCTGCTTTTTTTCTGATTACCATTTGCCTGAAATATGGATGATCATCCTTTCACCCTGAGTCTATATTTGTCTTTTAAGGTAAGATGTGACTCTTGTATGCAACAAATATCTGGCCTAAGTTTTTGTATCCAGTCAGCTAACCTATGCCTCTTTAGAGGAGCTGTTCACATTAATGGAGAATATTGATAAGTCTGGTAATTCTTTGAATTATCCCAGAACTCTTTGGGAGAATGATCCATTTTTGCTCTCCGTTTCTCTTCCTGTTTGAGAGTTTGGGAGCATTCAAAGGCTTTGTCTTCAATATGAGAAATCCTTTCTTCTGCTTGCTCCACTCTGTTACCGAGGGATTCTACTGTATTTTTCAGATCTTTGAGGGCTGCAAATTCTTGCTTCAGTGCGTCAAAATCTTTGGTGGTTTTGTCTTTAAATTCGTTAAATTCTTGAGACAACTTTTTAATTTCTCCTCGAATTTCTAATTCCAAATTTTCCTCCATTTTATTAATCTTGTTTGCAATCCAAATTCTGAATTTGATTTCTGACACCTTGGCCAGCTGTTTATGAATGGGATCTTCAGTTACATCTGCCATATCTTTCCTTGGGGGAATTGATCTATTCTGGTTATTCATGTTACCAGAATTTTTCCACTGATTCTGCCCCATGATTGTTTTACACCGTTTGATTTTTCCCCTGGAGCTTTGTGGAGGACCCGTACAGTGCTATGGCCTGAGAAACTGAGGACCTGTTTGGTGTTGTGGGGTAAGTGGTCCTGTCTTGTTTTCAGCTGGTCTCTGTTTGACCCTAGTGAAACAGTTACTCTGGGTTGAAGTCTCAGCTGTGGAGAAATACCAGCAATTAAGTCACCCCACCCACTACAGGCAATAATTGGAAAAGGAAAATCAAACCTTCCTACAACCACACACCCAGGGCACCCCCTGAATAGTCCTTGGGTGATTGGCTCAGTTAAAAAGGTCCAAATCAATTGTCTTGTCAGCACCTGTCTCAGGTGGGAGAGTTCAAAAGGTCTCTGGCAACTGGATTGCAGGGGTCTGGTGACTACTCTGATATGTCTTGCTCCCGGGCTCTGTGGAGTCAGGAGGACCCACCCAGCAAATAGATCTGTCTGGGAAGGTTGATACCTCCTTCCCCACCTTGCACCTCTGTCACACCCAGTCACTGATAATCCCGCAGGGCTTTGACCCAGTTGCCTATAGTGAATAGATATTCCGGGGGTTTCCTGAATCACAAGGAAATCTATTTCTGCTCAGCCAGGCTGCTGTGCTCTGCCTCTATCTAGCAGGGGGAGGTGAGGCCTGACAACGTCTGGCGTTTGATGGAGAATGGGGGGTGTTCACTCAGTTCCAGCCCCGCCCCGATTGATGTTACTGACAGAACAGAACAGAATAGAACAACTTTGCAGGAATTTGGTTCTGTCCCTGCTAAATTCCCCTGTAGAGGAGAAGCTGTTTTGAATTCCCAGAGCCTGCACCTCAGGCCCTGTCTTTGCTCCTGCAGTTTTGTATTTGGTTACCTGTCAGTTCTACCCTCCTGTCTTCCTTTGTCTATAGGGTGATGATCCCCTGAGGGCTGGATGTGTCCTAGGCTCAGTGAAGCAGTCCTCTGGGTCAGCCCCACCCTGGGAACTTCCTGGCTCTGTGCGTGTGTTTCTAGTCCCAGCGCTCCACCCAGGCCAGTATCTCAGGCAAACCCTTTACTCACAGGTCCTACATTTCTATCCCGTATCTATTCCGTGGTATTTGCCACCTGAGTAGATGCCTGGCCTCCCTGGTTGCCCAGGGAGACAGGGGATGTGGCTTCAGAATATCTGGGAGTGAGCCCTATTGTTGCTAAAAGAAGGCTGCTGCTCTACACCTTGGGGCACCGTCGCTTCGGTATGGTTCACTCTCACCCGACCATCCTCTCCTCACTCCTGTGCCCCAGAGTCAGCACTGACCAGCTACAGTTTAGGCCCTGTCCACACCCCTCGAGAAATCACCCAAGAATCTGTACTCCTGTGTGACAGTCCTCCAGACCTCAGAGTGAGAGTGGAGGGGAGTGCTGGGAGCTCAGAGTTGTAGGTAGAGAATATATACAGTTTTATGCCTGGCAGGAGAATGCCGTGGCACCCTAGTAGGGGAGGTAGGTCCAGTTTTTAGAGGGTCTCTCCATGGAGTGTAGTGGGAGGACCTTTGAACTCTGCTCATTTGTTTGTGGGGCACTCTGAGTCGTTCTCGTGGGGGAGGGGACTCCTGTCCACTTGGTGACGGATTTTGTACCTTTTGTTTGTATCATTGGGGTCACAGCTCGCCTCAGCGGGGTTGATGTGCGTTCTTCAACCTTCTCTCTTGTTACAGCTCAAATCCACCAGGTTACTTGCTAAATTTCTGTTCTTTAACTCTCCTTCTGATGGGAGCCTCTGGTTGGGAAGTTCTACAGGTGTCTTCAGATTTACAGAACCATTGTGTGTGTGTGTGTGTGTGTGTGCCTCTGTGTTATTAATTATAGTTATTATGTTGTGCAATAGATCTGTTGAACTTATTCCTCCTGTCTGACACTTTGTATTTTTTGGTCATCTCAAAATGTGTGTGTGTGTGTGTGTGTGTGTGTGTGTGTATGTGACTGGGGAGAAAGTGGGGGAAAGCAGAAATTTGGTTCAAAGCTCTCAAGATTATGGGGAGGAGACTGTGTTTATGTGTTTAGTAGTACTTTAATAGTAAATTTTCATTTATTTATTTTTGAGACAGGATCTTGCTGTATCACCTGGGCTAGAGTGCAGTGGCCTCCTTGTAGCTCAAACTTTTGGGCTCAAGTGAACCTCCTGTCTCAGCTTCCTGAATAGCTAGGACAAGAGGTGTGCACCACCTTGTTGGGTTAATTTTTCTATTTTTTGTGGCTACAGGGTCTTGATCTTGCCTAGGCTGGTTTCAAACTCCTGGCCTCAAGCGATCCTCCCACCTCAGCCTCCCAAAGTACTAGGATTATAGGCGCAAGCCACTGAACCCAGCCTGTAGTACTTTTAAAAAGCACTTCATTGGATATTCAAGAATAGCCCAAGTTATGCTTTTATAGTGAAAAGCAGAGGAGATGATTCTAGAAAGAGTTGGAGTGTTGTTAGGAGTGATACTGACAGGGAGGAAGCATTTTCAGGGTAAACTGGAGGCAGATGAGAATAAACTGCAAAGTGAAAAACACAAACATCTTGGGTAAACTTTCTAAGTTGGAAATAGACAAACTGGAGATTTTTTTTTCCTTAAAAGATTTCAGGCATCTTTTTATCCATTAATTGACTTTCTCTTTTTTCCATGTAACATAGCCAGAAAAGTATAGGTATATATAGGCAATAGATCATGATGATAAGAAGCCTGGAGCAGAGCAATGGTTCTCAAAGTGTGGCTGGTGGATCAGCACCACCTGGGACTTTGTTAAGAATGCAGATTCCCTAGGCCAGACTTCCTAAATTTGGGGAAGGGAGGCCACTAATTTGTGGAGTGACAAAAGCTGTCTAGGTGAACCCAATGTATATCAACATCTGACGATCTGTGATGCAGTGATTATGAGAGTGACTTTGGAGCCAGATGGATGTATTATTCAGGGCAATTTCTTTTTCTGGTTGGTGGTTTCTCATCTGTAAAATGATAACAGCACCAAACTTATAGATTATAATGAGTATTACATTGGCCAAAGTATGTAAAATCCTCAGAACAATGCCTGGTCATTGTTAAATGCTATATAAATGTAAAGATGATGATAATGGTTGGTTATGATAATAATAATAACAATACTTACTGGTTTTATCTATGCACAGGCTAGGTTTGACAATTTACAGCAAGGCTTTGTGTTTGCTAAGACATCTTTTTTCCTAATATCTTAGAGTTATTTTCCATAGCTCAAGGCAGTGTTTCTCAGCATGTGCTCCACAGATCACTCTATTACCTGAGAACGCAGATTTTAAAGTCCCACCCAGATCCACACAGATCAGAATTCTCTAGTGATACTTCCGAGATTTCAAAACCACGACTTTTGGATAACAAAGTCTATAATATTCATCTTGCAAAAGGGCACATGAGACTCAGCAATAGCATATACTTAGGGAAATCTAGAATCTCAGTAAGATTGGGAATAATAACAGGATTTCTGATTTTGTGTTATATTAAAAGACTATGCTATCTGTAGTTTTAGTTGCTTTAACAGAAATTTGCCTGAGTTTACTTTGTTAACTGAGATCCATCATTATTTACTCTAAAAAGAACCTTTACCTTATAAATGTAGGAGTATTAAGAATAATGAATTCCTGGAAGATATACCTAGACTGTCAACCACACTCAGATGTAATTGTTCCTCTTGTGGATTACGCATCTGGTACATCACTTTTATTTTACAGATGAAGCAAAAGAGAGCAGAGAAGTTGAGAAAATTGTTCAAAGTCACATGATTCGAAAATGACAGAACCAATTAGAGCTGGGTCTCCCAACTGCCAATCTGGTGTCTTTCACCCTGTCCCACTGTCTTAATCTTTCTTTATTTAAATGATTTTAAAACAGCATTTATTTTTTTGTAAAACATAATTCTACCTATGTTACTTCCGTAAAATCTAGTCTCATCTTTCTTTTTAGGCATCTTTCTTTTTAGGATAGAGATAAGACAATCATATAAAGCCAACCAATAACTCAAAACTCCATTCCATATTGCTTTTTTGTCAATGCAAATTTTACTGTTCTAAAGCAATGAGATTGACTTTTCAGGTTGTGATTAAAAAAAAAAAAAATCCTGGGGCTTTGTCACCTTGGAACTATAGGTCTTGTGTCTATTGTTCTAGTCAAGCTCCTACACAGCACGAATGGGCATTTAGACAACTTAGTTCTTAATTTTGGAGCATGCACAGGGATATTTGCTACATCTACAAAATATGTTTGCATAATTGGGAGGAGGGGTATATTTATGCCAGAGCCACTTGCCTTGTCTTGTAAATGATTTTCCTTTTGTCT
This sequence comes from Loris lydekkerianus, assembly GCA_963574355.1. Lineage (NCBI taxonomy): Eukaryota > Metazoa > Chordata > Mammalia > Primates > Lorisidae > Loris > Loris lydekkerianus. Next base: position 5,152 of record CAUYPK010038275.1, read on the forward strand.
TGATTGTACTTTTTATTTGACATATGAACTTCAAGTTATAGAAGTTATTTTCTTCCATTACACTTTCCTGTTAAGCACAGAATATTTGTGATCTTAGTGCATTTACACCCTACTCCCTCTACCTAAGGCAAGTTTCTTACACTAAGTCAGTTTGCTGCTTTCTGTTCTAGGAAATTTTCACTCTTCTTCAGGTTTCAACTCAATTGCCATCTCTTCATAGAGTCTTTCTTTCCTTCATCTCTTTAGGCAAGAAGCTCTCTCCCCCATACCTTGCAGTCTTTGCCACTTCACAGTGTTTATTTCTTCCTGGTACTTATCAAAATATGCAATTATCTCATTTGTTTGCTTTTTTTTTTTGAGACAGAGTTTCATTATGTTGCCCTCGGTAGAGTGCTGTGGCACCACAGTTCACAGCAACCTCAAACTCTTGGGCTTAAGTGATTCTCTTGCCTCAGCCTCCCAAGTAGCCAGAACTATAGGTGCCCACCACAACACCTGGCTATTTTTTTGTTGTAATTGTCATTGTTGTTTAGCAGGCCCAGGCTCCGTTCAAACCCGCCAGCTCTGGTGTATGTGGCTGGCGCCCTACCCACTGAGCTACAGGCGCCAAACCTTGTTTGCCTTTTTATTTCTCTCTCTCTCCCTCCCTCCCTCCAAATTTTGCCTCTTTTGCCCCAGTACCAAGCATAATGCCTGATGTATAGCAGAGGCTTGAAAGAGTATAGGGAATTTCATCCCCAAATATGGTTCCTGGATCTAGTGAGTATTTTTGAGTTAAAAACCTTAAGAGATCAGCAGAATTTCAATGGGACTTTTCTATCTACATAAAGACAGGGCAGACCCACCAAGGGGAAAGATTGTCCTTGTTCCCTTACCTATTATGTCATCCTTCTTTACAGGAAAGATCAAGAATATAACCACACCTGAGCAGACTCCTTTACAAGATAAGTACTGTTTCCAAAGATAATTTACATTCTAAGAAAATTATTTACCAGTTAAAAATCGGTTTCCAGATATAATCATTTTTCCCTTCAATTGAAGAGAATTGAATTTCTCTTCAATTCTATTGAAGAGCAATAATCATTTATTGCTCTTCAATAGAATTTTTCTCACCCTCCTTCCATAATCTATTTTATACAACCCAGGCTCTCTCAAGAAGGTATATAAACTTCTGGACCCCATTGAAAAATTGGGAGATAACTCTGTAATTCACTCCCTGTGTATGGTGAATCAATATGTCATCCTTTTCTCTTATTATTCTACGTTATTGTGAATTGAGTTTTCAGCTAACTTTCAGGGTGCTGATGGCCTTGTCTCTAATAGCTCAATGAACATTTGTTGAATTAAATGACATTCAAGAAAGATGGTGTGGAATTCTGTAGTCTGTATGGAGGGATGGGTGTGTTGTGTGTGTGTGTGTGTGTGTGTGTGTGTTAAATCTTGGTTCCTTATAAGAACCTTTTAAAAATTATTTCCTTTATTGGTGGACACTAGCATAGACTTAAGATGGTCTATTTACTGAAACCAGAGCCCAGGCCTTTGGATTATGCTGAACCTGAATTACTTATAGAAGGACCTAATAATAAAATTACGTTTTCCTTTTTAAAGTAGGTACCAGAAATTTTTAAAAAATTGTTAACAAATTGTGTAGATTTTCTAAAAAGATCAATTGATGAGGAAATTACATGTCAGTTTTTAGATGATTAAACAAATGGGAAATTATAGTGCATGCTTTGATACAATAAACAAATAAAAACTCCTTCTATTTTATTGCCACATGTACTGTAGCAAAGCATTAAACTGGGATGACCTTTACTTAGCATAAGAGCATACACTGCAAATCAAAATTTAAACAAGAAGTTGGATCTGGACATGAAATCTACTTGTAAGTAAATAGAAATCTAATAACCATTCTTTGCATAGTTACACAAACTCGCTTGGAGACCTTGCACTGCACTTTGGAAAACTGGTTGCCATGTCTTCTTCCAAAAGCCCTCACTGCTGGCACACCAGGCAGACTTCTCCTCTTGGGTAAAGTGATGGATTTTTAAGTAATTAGCTTCATCATCATGATCTTTAGGTTCATCAACTCATTTGGCAACTATTTAGAGAAAATCTATCATGTACCAGGTAGTATTGTAGGTGCTTAAGATACTACCATGACCAGTGTGGACAAAGATGTTTATTCTTTCAGACCTGCTATTCAGAATGGTACAGTCTAAGGTATACTAGGTTAGAATGCGAGGGACTTTTTTTTTTTTTTTTATTTCCAAGATATCTTAAGTTTTTTTTTGAAACAAAGTCTCATTCTGTCATCCTGGGTAGAGTGCCTGGCTTCATAGCTCACAGCAACCTCAAACTCTTGGGCTTAAGCGATCCCCTTGCCTCAGCCTCCCAAGTATCTGGGACTACAAACACCTGCCACAACACGTGGTTATTTTAGAGAGGGGGTTTTCCTCTTGCTCAGGCTGCTCTCAAATTCCTGAGCTCAAGCAATCCCACGGCCTTGGCCTCCCAGAGTGCCAGGATTACAGGCGTGAGCCATTGCCTCCGGCCCACAGGGGACACTTTTGTTAGTTGGGAATAGAAGTGAACTTTCTTAAGAACTTTGAAAATGAAAAGTGCATATGAAAAGTGGAGGTACATGAAACACTACATATCTATTGCTTATCTATTTTCAGACACATTCAAATTCCTTAATAAGCTTCAAATAAAACAATTAAGACTATGTTAAGGGGTTTTCTAATAATTTGGGGGTGGGTCGGATTCTTATTTAGCGCTTCTTTCTTCTGCTGGGACAGCCCTACCAATGGCTAACCAGAAGTCTTAGTTCATTCCGGGAACTCCCGGTCAGAATGACTTCCCTTCTCAGTCAACTCAGGCTCGTTCTCCTTCTCTCTCATTCTAACCAGTCTCGGCCCCGCACATGTTCTTTCGCTTACACATTTTTACTTTCACGCATTTTCACAGGTTCCTGTCCATTCTAGCCCCCCCCTTCCCCTAAGCAGAGATTCCTTAAATACAGCACGCCCCCCGCTTCGAGCTCAGCTGGTCCATGTCTCTCTCCATTACTCCCTCGGAGCGGAGACCAGCCTCAGCAAGTGGGCTTTAATCATTTCTTTAACTGACAACAAGGAAGAAGATTTGATAATTTGCTTGAAATGAGCAGATGCTCGGGAGGACACGTCTCCATCCTACGTCCCTGCTCCCGGATTTCAGTGAGAAATGAAAACTACTCTCTTCTCCCTCTTTTCCAGGCGAAGGAAAAGGCTGGCAACTAGGCGCGCAAGACGCCAACACCGTCCTCCTCCTCGGTACGGCCAAGTTTCCTTGGCGCTGGGGCACAGAACCGCGCTTGGCCCCTGGCCCCCGGCCACCCCCGCAGGCTTCCGAGTCATCTGGACGCGGGTGGGTGACAGGACGCGGCGCTGCAGCTACCCGCGCCGCGCGCGCCGCCTCCTCCGCCTCGGGTTCAGCACTGGACAGCTCCCGCCCAGCCCGGCAAATGGCAGTCGGCTGATTGACAGAGGAGCCGACCAAACAGGGGACTAGACGACTCGAAGCCGCCCTGCCAGGGTTTGGTTGCGGCCAAGCTGTCTCTTTAAACTGGCTTTCCTCCCGAGAGCGGGCAGAGGCAGGTGTGTGGTTTGCGGCCAAACCCAAAGGCTCCAGTTAACCAGCTGCCCGGCCCTCTCCGCTTCAGGGAGGCCGCGTCTTCAAAGACACCTTCGCTCCCGGGACCTGCCTGGCTCCGCGGGGCGGCGCGCGCTCGGCGCCTCCGGGCTAAGCGGTCGAGGAGGAGCCAGAGCCGGGAGGCGGGAACGACCTGCCACTGGTGAGATGATGGAGCAGCGTCCTCGGCGGGCGCGGCGGCAGCGACAGCAGCAGCTCTCCAGCACACCTCAATGAGAGCGGCGCTGGGAGCGGCTGGGCAGAAAGACGTAAGCAGGCTAACTATAGCCGCCGGAGCGCAAGGGCAAGGTGTTCGGCTCGAGGCTGCGAGGTGCGTAATCCCGAGCCCGCCCTTGTGGAGCGGGGACAGCCAGCATTGCCACAGGTGATTTGATTTCCTGTGACGGTAGCTTAGCCATCTGGGCCAGTTTCGAAACATTCTTGTTTTGAAGTCCTTTTGGATCGGGTGCCACCTGGAGAAGGGTAACGACTCCAGTAAAAGTCTTACAGTTGAAAATTGACGATTGAAATCGAAAAAGTGTCTCCTCTCCGCGAGCCAGACCTGAGCCATGGCTCGCCCCTTGCTCCTCTGCCTCCTGCTTGCTCAGCTGGGACCCGGCGCTGTCGGCGCCAGCCGCGACCCTCCGGGACGGCCCGAGTCCCCTCGGGAGAGGACGCTGCGGGGGAAGCAGCACGCCCAGCCGCCAGCTCGAGCCTCTGCCTCGGACCCCTCGGCTCCCTGGAGCCGCTCCACGGACGGCACCATCTTAGCGCAGAAACTCGCAGAGGAGGTGCCCATGGACGTGGCCTCTTACCTCTACACCGGGGACTCCCATCAGCTGAGGCGAGCCAACTGCTCCGGACGCTATGAGCTGGCCGGCCTGCCGGGGAAGTCACCAGCCCTCGCCAGCTCTCATCCGTCCTTGCACGGGGCTCTGGACACACTGACACACGCCACCAACTTCCTCAACATGATGCTGCAGAGCAATAAGTCGCGGGAGCAGAACTTGCAGGATGACCTGGAGTGGTACCAGGCGCTGGTGCGGAGCCTCCTGGAGGGCGAGCCCAGCATCTCCCGGGCGGCCATCACCTTCAGCACCGAGTCGCTGTCCGCACCGGCCCCACAGGTCTTCCTCCAGGCCACCCGTGAGGAGAGTCGCATCCTGCTCCAAGACCTTTCCTCCTCCGCACACCACCTGGCCAACGCCACGCTGGAGACCGAGTGGTTCCACGGCCTCCGGCGCAAGTGGAGGCCCCACTCACACCGCCGCGGCTCCAATCAGGGACCCCGGGGCCTGGGCCATAGCTGGCGGCGCAGGGACGGGCTCGGCGGGGACAAGAGCCATGTCAAGTGGTCTCCGCCTTACCTGGAGTGCCAGAATGGGAGTTACAAGCCCGGGTGGCTGGTAACTCTTTCCGCTGCCTTCTACGGGCTGCAGCCTAACCTCGTCCCGGAATTCAGGTAGGGTTGATAGAAGGCAAAAGCAAAGCCTTCCTTTCGGTTTTGCGCATGGGTGCGCGTATGGGGAAGGAACAGTTATCGGTGACACTTAACTAGTCTGATCCTCGCAGGAGACACTCGGTTTAGGGGCGCCTCATGCGGGCACATGAGTTTAGGGGGGAGAAGCGCCCCACCTCTGTCAGCTTCGGGCACCCAGAGAAAGCCTTCCTCGGATCAGTTTCCCGCCGGGTGAGGGACGCGGGAGCACTTGGTCCAGCACAGACCTCGGATGCTCTCGGTTCCCTGAGTCTCTCGGGATAGCCAGGAGGGGCGTTCCCTAACGGGGGCGATGCGACAGAACTTGGTGAGCTTGGCGTGGGTGCGTCCGCCAGGCACAGGGTGGTGAGTGTCAGATGAGAGCGGAGAGACGGCAGGGAAAGAGAGTTCCTTATTCCTGCCGCTTTAGAGTAGCCTCCGCCTGCTTCCTGCTCATGTAGTTTGGTCTCTTGTTCACCAGTTACCAGAGTGTATATTTAGAACGTGCTATCCCCGGGCAGTTCTGTCTCTAAGCAGTGAGTCAGTCTCAGCAGTGTAGCTGTCCCCGGATGGAGACTTTGTCATTTGGTCAGTACGCTCCCTCTACTCCAGACCCCCAACCCCCATCTTCCCTTCCTTGGTGTTTTTCCCTCCTGGTCTGTCTTAGGCACACTTAACGCTTCTCCAGTCCTTTGCACACTCACATTCTATAAAGGAACTTGGTTATATCAGGGAGGGAACAATCAGTTCTGACTCAGGTCACTAGGGGAGATCGGAGGAAACATGCAGTTTCCTGTTATCTTAAGGCACAGCATTTGAGGAAAGCTGAGAATTTACAAATTAGCGGGTTGCAACATCTGTCCTGGAAAGGGAATGACCTTTGAGGTGAGGAATTTCTATAAGGAGCTTTTAAGAATGGATGTGAGAAAGGACCACAAAAAGTAGGAACTCCAAAAAAGGCTTTGAGAGAGGGCTCAAGATTTACTGGACTCTTCCCCTATTCCCATGATGGGAGGCTCTGGATAGAAGGTATGGGGGCTGAGGCTGCTTCTGTTCTTTTTTAAAACCTGGGGAGAAGTGAGAGACCTTTGTGTTTGTGCGTGTGAATGTGCGCATTTAATGTTCTGGCACAGCAAGGACCTGCATGCTGACCTGCTGAAAGATGCCAGATCCAGATCAAACGCTGGGCGGGCAAGTGGAGAAAGGCAGCGCCTTGTCTGTCTTGGCACTGCCATTTACTGCCAAACGACCTCTGGCAAGTTGCTTAATCTCTGGGCCTCAGCTACTTAACAAGCGAAGGAGCTGAACTAGACAGTCTCTAGGGAGGCATCCAGTTGTCAAATTCTGTAGTTTTTAATGCTGGTGGCACATCAAAAGCATGAATGAAAAACCACCCCCTTTCTCTGATTCTGCAAGACCATAGTCTGTGTGTTGTGTGTGTTTGTCTCTTTTTAGGGTCTTCCCTTAAATCAGAATAGCTCTTTCCTACTTTCAAAAAAATCTCATTTCCTCCTTATTTCTGCAGGATCCTATTAGAAAGAGTTGAGCCTAGCTCTGAATCTTTGCCATATTGCTTGCTCAGAAGAGGAGAGATCAGCAGATGTCATTCATAGCCACCAAAAGTTTGTGGCCTTTTGACCAGACTTTTTAGGGAGCCCCAAGTTCCAGAATCTATCTATGTCTAGCTACTTAGATATTGTAACACTACTGTCAGGCTCTGTGCTGCTTTGCATGCATTAACCCTCTCAACCACCCTGTGACTTAGGTTTTTCTCTATTTTACAGAAAAGGAATCTGAAGCACAGAGGCATTAAGCTTTAATATTACAGCTGAGATTTAAGCCCACTTCCTACTTGATGCCATACGTACCACTCTGTTTCATGAGATGCCCCAGGGGTGCTGTGTACAACGCAGCTGCCTCACAAAATGTTGTGTTTTCAAGAATCAGATGGGGAGCTGGGGGTGAAAATTATTCGTTTTCAGAATTATTCTCTTAAGGATAAGGATCAGAAAGCACAGTTTGTCTCAATGAACTGTGAAAGGCTGAGGACACAAAGGGCCTACGGTGGGAAGGGCTTACTTTTTTTTTTTTTTTTTACCTCCTATGTCCAGAAAGTAGTTTGTTTCATTAAATGCCTTCATAGTCCTTGATGGTATTCTTGGGCCAAGGCATAAAGCCAGCCAGTTAATGTCCGGCTCTCTACAGAAGCTGGCTGGTCCCAGCAGCACCACAAAAAGTAGAATGAGTGCTCTGCTGTGAGTGCTTTGCCCTGTGTGCTATGCCCCTCACATACTGCATTGAGGATTTATAGATGTTAATTAAAAGAACTAGAAGAAAATCTTACAGTTCCACCTGTTGTTTCATAGATGAAGAAATAGAACTAGAAAAGTAAAGTGACTTGTTCAAAAATGAAATCAAGTTTGTAGCAACAACAGAAATGGGATCCAGGCCATCTGTTTCCGCCTTACTCTCTGCTTGACAGGCATATACCTAAGGCATATTTCTGTGGCTCTCTGAACCTTTGTATACAATCTATTTTGGGGACATAATTAATTCTCTATCATCTTTTAGGACAAAAAAGATTAGCACATAGAACAAAGCTGCTTAATTTTTAGAAAAGATTATGTTGTTAGTTTTACATATTTGAGATACTATTTATTTTTTCTTTTTTTGAACCAGGCCCAGGCTGGGTTCGAACCTGCCGGCCCCATTGTGCATGGCTGGCACCCTAATCACTGTGCTATAGGCACCCAGCCTTGAGATACTATTTACTTTTTTTTTTTTTTTTTAATGACAGAGTCTCACTATGTAGCCCTTGGTACAGTGCTGTGGTGTCACAGCTCATAGGAACCTCAAACTCTTGGGCTTAAGTGATTCTCTTGCCTCAGTCTCCCAAGTAGCTGGGACTAAGGTGCCTGCCATAACGCCTGCCCATTTTTTGTTGCAGTTGTCATTGTTGTTTAGCTGGCCCAGGCAGGTTTGAACCAGGCACCCTTGGTGTATGTGGCTGGCGCCATAACCATTTTGCTATGGGAGCCAAGCCTTGAGATATTATTTAAATGGGCCTTTTCTGTTTCTTCATACTCATAAAAGGAAAACTTTTGTTGTTGATATTTTATCATCTAAGATATGTATTCTAAAATTGTATAATATAGATGAATAATATTAGGTATGGTAGCAAGATAAACCTCAATTAGGAATCCTAATCATGATTTTTAAATAGTATTTTGAACAAATAAAGTGTTATTTGTAAAAAGCTTTATCTGTAATAAAAAATCATTGATAATTACTTAGAGAAAAATTTGAGGTTAAATTTTTTATGTAAGATTAGTTAATACTTTTCTAGGTATTGCTTATAAGATTTAGACATTAAATAACATATTGTAATATAAATCCAATACACAAAATTCACAAGTAATGTGGAGAATATAGTTAACTACTTTCTTATTGCCATTTATTATTGTAAAAAAAAAAAAAGCTCATAATAAATTTTATTCCCGTTTCAGAATGATACAAATAAGTTAAAATGTAAAACCTAGCGTAAGACACACATTGGAAGAGAAATTTGTTGCTCATATTTTTCTTCCAATTAAATGACACTAATTTCTATTATTTTTCTTAAGTGTCATGTTATAGACCTATAGTATAAATATTTTCTATCCTAGCAAAAGAGAGAGAATGATAATTTAAGGTAGACCCTAAAATGTTTTTACTTACAGCATTTGGTTTGTGAAGTCCTTATAGGGTTTTCCTTAAAGTTAGAGATCTTTTGTTTGCATATAATTTTTCTTTGTGGAATTTAAGGTACTGTGGAGTTGGATCTCACACTACTGAATGCATAAACACCTCTGTGGTGGTGGTTAGAATTGTTCAGTGGCTGGGATGGAGAGGAAGTACTTACGTGTTTGCTGAATTTAAATGAAGCTTAGTTACTTTGGGATTTAAATCTTTCTTGATGAGCTGAAAGAGACTTTGGAATTCATTTGGTTTCATCTTCTCTAGTTGAAACAACTGAGACCCAAAGAGCTAAAGAAATTTGCTAAAAGTGGCAGAGCTCTTTCGTGGCAGGTTAGAAATAATGGGAACCAATATTTACTGAGTATGTACTATATGTAGATAATTTATATATACCACTGCATTTAATTCTTAGAAGTCTCAGGCAGTTACAACTTCCAAAAAGTTCAGCAACCTGCTCAGGGTAACACAGCTAGTAAACTAGGGAGCTGAAATCAAATTTAGATCTCATTAGGAAGTCTATGCAAAATTTTCAGCACCCTATGTGGCTTTCTATCTCTTGATCCCTCAATTTTGTTTTCCTCTTGCTATTAAAAAAATAAAATGGTATTGTCTTGAATTAATTTACTTGGTCCTAATACATGATATACATTTCTTCTTTTTAGACCAACCTTACAATCATGTATGTTGTATAGTGAGAATATTCAATTTAAGTCAGTACTTTACCTCAAGTTCCAGCTTTGTCTTTGACTGGCTGTATTAGCTCTTTGGAAATTGGTTTCTGCATAATTAAAATGTAGAAATGGACTTGATAATTCATACCTTTATAACTCTTTTGTTTTATGAGTTCTTAAGTGGGTTATCCAAATGGCCAGCAAGTGAGGTTTAGAAGCAGTGTTGGTAAACACAAACCCAGTACCTTGTGGAAATCATAATCCTGGGAGAGTCACATGCACAGAAAATCGTCAATGTTAGTTCTGGTGTTTGGTAAAAAAGGCAACAAGTTGACGAAGGAAAGATCACAATGGTGTGGAAATCTTTTTAGAAACTAATGAACATTAGTGTCACCGATTGACTGCTTGAGCGGTCACATTGCTCTCTCTCCTTCACACACATATCCACATATCTCATTCAGTGATTTTAGTACAAATTTCAGTTTTCAACAAAAGAGAGCAATTTATATGTTATAAAGGAAATGCCCATCTTGCTGTAGGCCAGGCTTGTCCTACCTATGCTTTTCTTGCAGGAGCTGATAATGGTGAGGGGATCTATCAATAGGAGCAACCCAGAGGCATACTCTGGACTATACGTCAAAGGGATTTTAGATGAACTTCTGCTGTTGAAGCTTTTGTGTCTTAGTTATGTCATCTATAAACTGTGAATAGCAATGTGTTTCTCCTTAGAGATCTCTAAGACTTTTTTCAGCCTTTTTAATCTCACGGTACACTTGAACCTATAGTTAAATTTCTATGGGACACTTAAATTAAGTCCAAAAAAAGAGTTAAAAAAGCACATACTTACTGTGATTTGAACTTCTTTTGAAAATAATTTAATTAATAATCTTAAAAAAATTAATTTTCGGCATATCTAAGATCCTCTCATGGCACAACAATTGAAAATCACTGGACTCCATGAAGAACTGTCATTACATAGGAAGTTCAGTAAACGCATTTGTATCACAGCTTCTGTCTTCCCAAATACTGTCCTCAACTAGCCATAACTTTCTTAGTTTAGCTATATTAAAGTTATGTGAGATACAGTAATTCATTCAGGGGTCCTCAAACTACGGCCTGTGGGCCACATGAGACGGTGTGATTGTATTTGTTCCCGTTTTGTTTTTTTACTTCAAAATAAGATATGTGCACTGTGCATAGGAATTTGTTCATAGTTTGTTTTTTTTTTAAACTATAGTCTGGCCTTCCACCGGTCTGAGGGATAGTGAACTGGCCTCGTGTTTAAAAAGTTTGAGAACCCCTTCTTGAGTTTAGATAGCGGTTTAGTTTTATTTCTAATCATTGTGAGGGCTTGTAATGGCAGTGGATTATGGCAGAAATATTGGCCTTAGAGACAGAAAATGTTGGCCCCAGCCTGGATCATATCCTTGACTTATGGTGTTACCATGGGCAGTAGTTGCCTTTCCAAGCCTCAGTTTCCTCAAATGTAAATTGAGGAGTTTGGACCAGCTAACCTGTTTACAAACCTAGGAGTTTATGCTTATGCATATAATTCAGTGTATCAGTTTAACTTGTGAAGTTTTATTTGATTCATTGCTGAAATTAGTTAATGGATTCTCCTACAATTGCAGAACATATTCATATGTTCTGCGTTTGACTTTATAATGATCACTTAGAGAAAGCCCTATCAATGTACACTGAGTTACATATATAAACTAATGGAAATGAGAATTCTATTTCAAAATAAGATATTTCAAAACAAGCATGATCTGAGTTCCCAGATTTGAAAACTCCCCTGAAATTCACTTAAATTCAATATGAAATTGCTTCACAGATTTCTAAACCAAGGGCCTTGGTATGCCTGAGTAATTTCTCTCAAGACAATCAATATTTAGACATTTTGAAGCTTCTTACTTACTCTTAGAAACAAACTGTTTTTGATTTATCTCTGTAGTTGGCTTTAAATTTTCAGAAATGACTGTTTTAGTAAAGTAGTAGCACAGGATTATCTTGTTATTTTCTAGACTATGAATTTGGAAATAGAAATGGGATTTCCAAGACTGCCAAATAAATTATAAGAGTATATGCCTACTCTTGGGAGAAAGAACTGATGCTCTCACTGTACTGATTTTACAGCCTCAACTTCTGGATAAGCCAAATGTTACTTTCAATTTTGGAAAGGCAGTGGTTTGTTGTATAGGGTTCAGGTTTTAAGGCTACCCATTTTCAGTTCCTAGAGTACTACTGGATTCAACATTTACTGCATTTTGTGATTGTCTTGTAATATACTGGAGTGCCAAGAAGTATGTTGTTGATGCTATTTTGTAGTTGGTTGGTTCAGATATATTAGGGCCCCGTTTTCTCTCTTCAGTTCTGATTTGGTGCACAAAGGGTTATCTATGCAGAATTATCTATGCAGAGTTGGGATTTTGATAACTTTGATGTCTTGATGGTCACTTTGTGCAGATAAGCACTTCAACAGTACTGTGGCTATGCTTGGGAGAGTGGGCAGCCAATAGAGTCAGGAAACTCTTTTCTGGTACAGCAATGTCACATGCATTGGTGTGGGGAGTTTGTTTTGTTGGTCTTTTAGCTTTATCTGCTTTTTAGCTTTTAGTAACAAGTTAAATTTTGTTTATTAAAATGCTAAAGTTACACAAAGTGTAATTTGCACTTTGGCTGGGCAGCTGGGCTCCCGACAAGACTTTCTTCCTATAGGAAAATATTTGACCTATAAAAATATTTAGGTGAATGGTCGGTCCATGAAATACTTCTTCAGTTTGGAAGAGCATGAATCCTCTTGGGTAGAAGTCTTTCACAGTTTTTTCCTTCCTCTTTCCTACAATGCCAAAGCTAGTGTAGGAAGTAGGACTGAATTTCTCTTTTATAAGCACCTCGAAGCAATCATAGGACACATCTAATTTCATACCTTCATTATAGGCAGAGTTTACAGCAAACACAGATTAGCTTAAATGTGATATGATCTTGATAGGAAAGTTTTTTTTTTCCAAATAAAATTCCTGTTACCTATCTTTTTGTCCAAGCAGTTGCCTCCCCTGCCAAATACATAAACACAGTTACTAATACTTCTAATTGCCATCCAGTTGAATTTTATTCATTGTAATATCTATTGTAACTTTCCCTCACTTAAACAATTTAATGAAAACAAGATGATGTAGACATATTAAAAATCCTTTCTAATTAGCCAAGTACCCAGTGTACGTACAACTTAAAAGGAAACTTAAGAGTTCCATAGATTTTGTGTTTTTTTTTTAAAGCTAGCTTTTTTACTATTGTGTTTTGTCTGATGTGTATGCCTTGTTACATTATTATGGCATGTGTAAAGGATATGTATCTCCTTTCTAAAGTGCTAAGCCATGAGAACATGACACATGGCTTTTAGTAAGAAAGAAGAAAAGGTGCTATGGAGAAAAATAATGTATTTTATCAATTCTAATATGCACCATTTTCACATTTTGATGTTTCTCAAATTGAAATACATCTTTTGATTGAGGACACATCATTTTTAGTTGGCATTTATTTCATTTTAGTGGTGTATAACAAAACAGTGGATTTTATAATTAATGCATCTTATCTTTGATGAAATAAGATATTAGCAACTGGGAAAGTAAATTACAAGGTCTCTTTTCATCTATAAAAGTCATCAAGATGCAACAAACATACATACATGTAAACAAAGTGCAAACCTTACTGCTTATATATCTATAGAATAATTGTGTTCAAAATGGAAACGCATACTAAGACACGTAACCACATTTTCTTTTTAATGTATGTGAAATACACAAAACAGTGGGCTAGAAAATAAATTTTATTTTTAGAATAGTTAAGGTAAGACTCTCAGAATAGGGAAGGTTAGGATCAAATTTTTTCTCATACCATCTGCCTAAGATGCACTAAAAATGCCTAAGATAGTGAAAATAAAAGACCACTAATTGAATAGGAGGCAATAGATATGTCTCGCCTTTCTAAAGTGCTAAAAAAAAAAAAAAATAAATAAAAAATAAAAAAGGTTTCACAATGGGAGAGAAAACCTTGTATAGCAATGTAACTAGTTTGGGTAAACGAGATTTAAACAGTGAAGATGATCATTTTGTTTCTTTCTTTCTTTCTTTTTTTTTTTTTTAAGATGCCTGAGATGGAATGAAGAATTTGATTTTCTTGTTTGGTGCCTCATTGCACTCTCCACTGTGTAGAGCAGGGTTTCTCAGCCTCACTATTGTTGACATTTTGGGCCAGACCATCCTTTGTTGTAGAGGCTGTCTTGTTTACTGTATGATGGTCAGCAACACATGTGACCTCTACCCACTAGATGTCAGTAGCAATCCTTCCACCTCCTCCTGTGTATCAACCAAATATGTCTATAGTCATTGCCAAATAACCCCAAGTGGGCAAATCTCTCCCTGGTTGAAAGCCACTGATGTAGAGGACAACATATGACATATAAAATACAATATGCTCTTCTGGAGCTGTCCTTATCACAAAGGTTGTGTATGTATGTGTACAAGAAGGTGTATCTTTCTGTGTGTGCATGCATACACTCCATGTGTTTGTTGGATTACATTCCTATTTCTTTACTTAGAATATAAGATCAATGTATAGTATATACAACATGACATGAGAACTAAAAAATGTAAATATTAATTAATTTACATTTATATGTCATCAGGGCTCAAAAAGAATATCTGAATAAATTATTTGCAGAATCTGTTGATAAATATGGTTTTATTATTTACATGATTAAATGTTTTATATTTATGTTTTCCCATTAAAAGGAAAGTTGTGTGTGTGTATGTGTGTCTCTGTGTGTGTATCTGGAGAAACAGAAGGGGGTAAGTAGGAATGTGAAGAGGAGTAGGGAAGAGAGAGAAGAGAAAGGGAATACATGGAGACGAATGAACTGATGAAAAACAATTAGCAATCTGATTGCTGAAATATTGCTTTACTTTTACACGAAGCTGTGTTCACCACTGAGCAATTTTACAGTTCTGATGAAACTGAACTATTTTTCCCTAGTAGGCAGCTGAGGACTCAAATTCCCAAAGATTTAATCATTATACAGATAAGTTGCCTGTGCTTGCATTTCAGAATTTTATTTCAGGAAGTCAAAGCTATTATCATGCTAATGCAGAGCTTATCCCATTAATGGAATATTAATACCTTAAAATATGTATTTTGAAAATATTCTGTTTGCTTTTATCTTTACTGGTTCAACTAGAAGCTGTTCAGAATTTGTACTTATTAGAAATGAAATTCCTAAAGGAGAGGATTGAAATGCTACATATAAACATTTAAGGTTTCAGATGAACATCTTTCAAGATGCAGTTTTTAGTATGATTAATGTTTAGAATCATGTTAAATCAGAAGAAAACTTAAAAAACAATGACCACAAGATGAAAAAAAAATTTTAGGCTTCACAGCATAAACGCCCTTAGCACAAACTGAGAGTGACCACTTTTTACTCTGTGTTCCTGAACGGATCACCTAACGAGCTGCCTGGACGCAGGGAGGAGCAGCTTGCTGTCACACATGGTGGAAAAATGAGAGACAATGTTGTGAATGTTAGAGGTGACACTACATCTACTAAAAAGAAAGAGGAAGATTATGATTTTTCTAAATGAGGCAAACTTTTGGGAAATTGGGTATTGATTTAATAATCAGTTTTGTAGAAAGGCCCTCAAAATATAGTGCTCTAAAAGTTATTTAGCTGCCTTTCCATTTTTATGAGGAAGAAGCAAACAACAAATGATACTGGGGCATTCTTTAAAGAAGCAATGTGTTAGTAAATATCTTGTGAAATGCTCCTAATTTTTTTTTTTAATTTCAGAATATTACAGCAGTACATGTGTTTTGGTTATATAGTTTTTTAAATACATTTTAGGTCAAAATTTTAAGTATGCCCTTCACCCAGAATGAGTGCATTAGACCTATTAGATGTGAATTAACGCAACCCTCCCCCCACCTACTTGATTCTCACTGAATTTTGCTAACCTATGTGCACATAAGTTGATTGTCTATTCTAGTTCCAAAGTAGTATTCAGTATATATGGTGTTTGTTTTTTCATTCTTGTGATACTTCACTTAGAAGAATAGTCTGTAGTTTTATTCAGGTTGTTACAAAAAATACTAGATCACCACTATTTTTTATGGCTGAGTAGTACTCCAAGGTATACAAATACCACATTAATCCACTGTTGTATTTATGGGTATTTGGGTTGTTCCCACATCCTTGCAATTGTGAATTGTGCTGCTATAAACATTCAAGTGCTAGTGTCGTTATGATAAAATGTCTGAAAAGCTTCTTATTGAAGAATTAGAATTTTAGAGGTGAAGGGGATTTTAGAAGTCATATGATAGAATTTCTTTTTAAGGGTGAAGAAACTGAGACTAAAGGAAGTAGTAACTGTCACTTGTGCCACTTATGGCTTCTGTGAACTGCTGTTTAATAATAAGCATAAATTAAAGTAACTAAGAGAAGGTTAATTTACATTCATTATTCATTAATGAATAATGCCCAAACCTGGCTGGCCATCAGGATCACCTGGAGAATTGGATAGTAGGGTCCTAGGCCCTCCCAAGACCATATGAATGGGATGATCTGAGGACTAGATCAGAAATCTATATTATAAAGTCTTTGTCATTCAGAAGGAGCTGGTCCTTAAACACAAACTTGTGAAAAAGCAAACCATTTGATAATGTAGAAACACACGTAACTCATTCTACAGGACTTTTAAGAATACAAATTAAACAACACAAACCTTTAGCAACTTTAGTTTTAGTCACTGGAAAAATGTGGTGCCAGGCCATACTGAGTACTGAAAACATTTTAATATTGTGAATGACCCTCCCAGGACTGCAAATTTTAGAATGACTAGCAAGTTTTTTATGAAGGCAGACAGCTCACAGTATATATACTTAGTACTTAGTAACTCCTTTACTTTGGGTTCTTTGGTTTTCCACCTTTAAAATAGGGGGCTATCATAAGAGCAGGCAGCTTTCTGTTATTATTATTTGTCTCTTTATGTGAACATTATATTCCCTTAACAGTGCTACATGTCCTTTAAGTACAAGGACTGTATTTTATGACTTCCTATAGCCAGTGACTTTTGAAACTACCTTGCCTATTTCAGGGAGGCAGTATGGAAGAATTCCAGGAGGAGCAGCTTTAGGGTTACAAATCCAAGTTTGAATCCAAGTGTTTCCACCTCCACTTACTGACATTGGGAAAATCATTTAACTTTCTCTGGGACTTGCTTCCCTCATTGCCAAAGGAATATCTCTTATTGTTGTAAAGGGTAAACAACCTTATATAGGGTGTCCATAAAGTTCGTGTGTGATTTAAAATAGTTGTCTATATGTATATGTAAACAGGCTGACATAATTTCTGGACTGTGTTATCCTTTTAAAATATTATAAAGATGCTTCCAAACTTAAAATGGTTTGACTTATAATTTTTCAACTTTATGATGGTACAGAGATATGCATTCAATAGAAACCATACTTTAGTATAATATTTAACAAATTATATGAGGTAGTGTAGACTTTATAAAACAGGCTTTGTTTTTGGATTATTCTGCCCAACCAGATGTAGCTTCACAGTAAGCAGAGTATCTGTCCGTAAATGTGCACCTAGCTAGGGCTACAGTGCTGGGGATATAACAGTTATGATGACAGGCAAAACCCCTGTCTTTATGCATGTTTCTGTGAGGGTAGGGGGAGATAGGTAATAAGTAAGAAAAATAATAAATTATTATTGATAGAAACAAATGCTATAAAAAAATAAGCTGAATAATGTAGTAGGGAATGAGTGAGGGGGGTAGGGTAAGACCCATTAAATAGGGTGGTCAGGAAAACACCTCTTTGAAGAGTTGGCTCTGACCTGAGAGTGAAGGATGAGAAATAGACAGTCAAAGGGGGAAGTCATCCTGTTCCAGATCGTGAGCAGCAACTACAAAGGTCTGGAGACAGGAGTGAACTTCAAGTGCTCTAAGAATGGAAACAAAGCCAGTGTTGCTGGAATGTAGTGAGAGGTGAGTAACGTGGTAGAAGATGAGAGGAAGGGATGGAGAAGGTGCTCAAAAATAGCTAAAATGTTGTGATAGCACAGAAACATGTTAGGTGCTTCACGCATTTCCACCCCCTACTAATTTGTGTATTGTGAGTGCATCTCCATTTCCCCCTTCGGTTGGCTCTGCTGTTGTGTTTTTGTTTACTCTGTGGCCTCTTTCTTTCTCTTTCTCCTTTTAGCTGTGGCCTTCCTGCCCATGGCCTTCTTTACTCTGGGAGATTGGGTTTTTCTGTTTCTCTGATGAGATTTCAGTGAATGAATAAGCTATTTTTAATTACTACATCCTTGAATGTAAATGAATAAATTGGACTATGTGAAAGATAAGGGAGGTAGTAATTAAATGTCCAGAATTCCTTGGAAAAATCACTTTGGTGCTTTTCCTGCTCCAGGCTTAGGCCCATAAAGTAAAAAATAAACAAGATGCAAATAGCAGGAGAACAAGGGGAGAGGGACAGCGAAGTCAACTCATGGCAAAGCGTTTCCTTCCCTCACCAGCACGCCTGGGATAACATCCGCCCATCCCGACCTCTGTTAAGCTGAAGGCTGGCAGGTCTTGTCATTTGGCATTTCATGACACACACTTTGTTGCCTTTTATGGTGAGGTCTAAGATGTTGAGATCAGGGGCTGCTGAAAGAACTGTCATTAAGAGGCGCGGTGCAGAGGAGTGAGACTAGAAGATCCAGAAGAAGCCCACGGACATGGGACGTGAACTCTGAGTGACAGGAAGAGAAGTACATACAGGCAGGGGTATCTCTAATGATGAATATTAATAATAGAAAACTGTGATTATGGGTTTTGGGAAATAAAATAATCGTTAGCTTCTCCAATATGACAAATGTAGAACTTAGCTTATGTTCTTTTTTCTTCCCCCATCCTCTCTGTTGTTTTATTAATTTTATTTTTAATTTTTCTATTAGTTACCTTGGCTTTTGCACCTATAAATTTTAGACAGCATCTTCTATCCTTTACTTTTACTTGTTTGCCTTCCTACTCTTGTTTCCTATTCCATTATTTTTAGATAATTAAAGATGGTAACATTTACATTCTGTTAACTACTGTAAGAAAATCTGGGCTTTTTCAATTAGTAAACTCTAAGACTTAAAACTTGAAAAACTGAATTCCCCTCCATTTCAAGGCTGTTTCAAATTTCAAGGTCTAATAGATTATCTCTCTCTTTTTTTTTTCGGATCACTTGCTCAAAACCATGCTATTTTTTGTGTATACAGATGCATTAAGATTTTTCACATATTCTCCCATTCCTTGGAATTGCAAATTGCTTTTCTTTTTCATGTTAAACAAAAAGAAATCATGTTTTATTTCTAAGGTCTTCCAACTCCTAAAACATTTGTTAAAGAAAATTTCCATTTCTGCTGAAGATATTCTTGAAGTCTCATAGTTCAGATAGGTTGCTTTAGTTTTTTGTCAGAACAGCTATCGTGGAGATCCTTTCAAATTACTGACCTTGTGGATTAGTTCAACAACTGTGTGTTGGGTACAAGACCTCTGATTTCTAGAATTCTCCTTCTTTTTCACCCCATGGAACACACTCTCAAATACCTTTTACAGGAAGGATATGTGAAGAGTAAAATTTTTAAATCTTTTAATCTCTGAAAATGTCTTTGTCTTCAAGCATGATTGATTGTCAGAACTTAGAAGTATAGGTTCAAAGTCATTTTGCCCTCAGAATTTTAAAGACGTTGTTGTCTCATTTTTAGCATTCATTGTTGCTGATAAAAACTTTGATGCTAACCTGATGTATTATATTATACCTTTGAAGGTCATCTTTTCTCCTCATGGAAACTTTTAAGATTTTTTTCCTTTTTCCTTGGGGTTCTGAATATTCATGATGATGTGTTTAGATGTACTTAGATGTGATTCTTTTGATTAATTTCACCATTTAGTGGCCTCTTTTAGACTTTTTCACTCAAAAATTTGCATTTATAATTATTTTCTACTGTCCATTTTCTCTTATTAAACCCCTACAGTTGAGTATTTGGCTTTATGAATTGATCTATTTCTTAACTTATTTTTTAATCACTTTCTATCTCTTTATTTTTCTTTCTAGATTTTATTTTTCTTCCTTTTTATGTTGAAATAGTTTACAATTGGCAATATCTTTTAGTGTTCTTGACCTCTTGCTTGCTCTTAGATTTTTTCATAATTGTATGTTCATTTTCCCAAACCTCTTTGAGGTTCCTAATTAAAATGTTTATAAATTCTCTTCTGTGCCCTGAATTATTGCTGTTTGCTCCAAGTTCCGTTGTTGTCCTTGTTCATATCTGTTCTCCTTCATGCTACCAGTTCTCCCAACTGTGATTCTTAGTTGGTCACTAGTTTTGTGACTGAAGGACTAGGTTACTCTATAGAGTTAGTATCTTGTGACAGATATGTAGCCTTGGCATCTCAGTAGATCTCTCCCTTGTCTGGCAGACTTCATTTACTTTAGTATGCCTGAGAAGGAAGCTGGCAGCCTCTGTACCACTGTAGACCTTTACTCTGGGAGAACTAATACTCATACTAGAAGCCTTAGCTTTTCCTAGGCATTTCTTTCAATCTCTTTACAGAATCATTCTTGGCAATAAATGCCATCACTGCACCAAGGGTGGGGAAGTGCTAACTCATGTTAACTGTTCAGAAAGAAGTCCTTCAATTAACCACCGTAATGTGTGCCTCACTTTTCATTCCCATTCTTGATACCTGTCAACTTTGGGCTTAAAAATCTTTCTGCAGGCTCTCCTGGAAGAGCAGTTTCCTTGGCTGCTCCAGCCTTCTCTTTAGCATGTCCCAGGCTTGGCTGCTACTACCCTGGCTTGTGATCAGTTCAATCCTGGAAAATTCTATCAAATTTCT
Source organism: Loris lydekkerianus (assembly GCA_963574355.1). Lineage (NCBI taxonomy): Eukaryota > Metazoa > Chordata > Mammalia > Primates > Lorisidae > Loris > Loris lydekkerianus. The sequence goes on from CAUYPK010038275.1 coordinate 25,647, forward strand.
GGTCAGCTACTTCTCATTGTATTTATTCTCTCTTGTGCTTAGACAGTTTCATTACAATTGGATTTAGAAAGAGGAGGTAGAGAAACATTCGCTTAATTCACCAAGAATTTGAACTTAGGTTTTCTGAGTAGTCTTCTTACTCTTATACCTACAATATGGACATCATATTCAGCTCTTTTATTTGTCAACTATGTGTTCTCAGGCAAACCTTTTTTATCTCTTTGTGTCCCCAAATTTTTAACTATTATTTACGGAGAATAATATTGATTACATATAGCTGTAATATAAATTGAGAGAATATCAATCACATCTAGTTTTATTAATTAATTAATTTATTTATTTAGAGACAGAGTCTTACTTACTTTGGTAGAGTGCCCTGGTGTAATAGTGCACAGCAACCTTAGACAGACTCTTGGGTTTAAGCAATTCTCTTGCCTCAGCTTCCCAAGTAGCTGGGACTACAGGCACCTGCCACAATGCCTGGCTTTTTTTTTTTAGAGATAAGGTCTCACTCTGGCTCAGGCTGGTCTTGAACTCCTGAGCTCAGGGCAATCCACCTGCCTTGGCCTCCCAGAGTGCTAGGATTACAGGTGTGAGCCACCACCCTCAGCCCCATATCCAGTTTTAAAGTGGATGTTTTGAGGATGTCTAGCATGATATTTAGTAGGATCTAGAAAAATATTAGGATCTAGAAAAAAATTATTTAGAAATTTAAAACCTATGCAGAAATTTAAAACCTAGCTGTAAAATTTGACTTTGAGATCTATATGAATGAGAACAGAAAAAAAAAGAGAGCAGTGTTTTTAAATTTAAGAAATCGCTAACAAAGAAGATATATTTTTGCTTAGATTTTCTTTTTCTTTCTTTCTTTTTTTTGAGCCAGTGTCACTCTGTTGACTCAGCTAGAGTGCACTGTTGTCATTGTAATTCACAGTAATCTCAAACTCCTGGGCTGGCTCAAGTGATCCTCCTGCCTCAGCCTCCTGAGTACCTACAGGTGTGCACCACCATGCCCAGCTAAGTTTTCTATTTCTTGTAGAGATGAGGTCTTACTCTTGCTCAAGCTGGTCTTCAACTCTTACCTCAAGTGATCCTCTCACTGTGGCCTCCCAGAATGATGGGATTATAGGTGTAAGCCACTGTACTTAGCCCTTTCCTTAGGTTTGAAATAAAATGTTAATATAAATGTTATGTTTAATTAAATCACCAAAAAATCTCAAGGCAGAAGACAATTATTACGTACTTTAAGGAAGATTACAGCGTTCACATTAGATATCTATTTTCTCTGACAGAACATGTTTTGTTCTTATTTTTTCCTCCTTGGCAAGTCAAAAAAATATAACTTTGGATATATTATGTAACTTTTCTGAATCTTATTTTCTTTGTCTGTAAAATGAAAAAAGTATTTCCTCTCTCAGAGGACTATTTGAATTAAATAAGTCAATAGAAGTGACCTCTGTGTACCATTCCCTGACAATAATTGCCTCATTGCATTCAGAAATGGTCAAGTCCAAAGCAGTTCTATAAAGATGACTATGGATGTGTTTGATAAAACAGATTACAGGTCATCATTTCAGTGAAGGAAAATCACTAAAATGAGACATCAGTCATCTACCTCAGTAAAAGCAGCAAACTCAAGGTATATTTTTCTGGGGGTGGGGTGGGTGGAAATCACCTACTTTCAGATTCTAAACTTCAGCAATTGTAGGAGATGTGCTGCATTTAACTTTGAAAATGTACTAAAGACCAAGATGGTATTTGTGGATACAGGTCCCCTCCTGATTGACCTTACTTCATTATTATTTGATTGGTTCTCTTTTTATCAAATTTGATGGTTTTTCAGACAAAATGTATAGACCTTTGCAAATAATTCTTGACCTGATTGCCAAAAAGACTCCCAAGAACAAGAAGCCAGACAGATGGAAGATGTGTGTACTATGTAAAGTTTTGGCAAGCTTCTCTGGACATGTCTGCTAAGTGGTGTGGGGGAGAACATTTTCTTGCCTTAAGACAGACTGTTGTCAAATTCTTCTTTTAAAGGGGGATCAGATCTTACAAACCATGTTACGATAGGAATATAAAGTCATGATTGAAACTATGGAAACAATTGACATTTAAATAGTTGGTAAATAGATTTAAAGTGATTTCTGGCAATATTTTTGGAAGATAATTTATCATTATTACATGATGGGACTAGGAAAAAACAGTTGCTACAAATGCCTCTTAAATTTGGCCTTCTAAATAAGCAGAAAACCATTTATTTGATAATGATATTTTTACATGAGTAATGCTTACTGTTCTGTAGAAAGGCAAGAGGCAAAAATGAAGTTATCTCCTCTCCCCCTCCTACCAAATTGTAGGTTAGAGCACAAGGTTACATTCACTACTAGGTTGACTTTCTATTATTTAAGGCATAAAGATGTAGTTGGCAGAAAAAGCAGGTTTTGAGTTGAGTAGGCTTCATATTTTCCATTTGTAAGACTTTCAAGGACTCAGATAACAATATAAATGCTATCTTTCCTAACTAATATTTTCTGGCTGTTGGTTTAGCTTGGTTTAGCTACTTTTGATGTTGTTTTGTTCCTAAGCTGTGAATAAGGTAGCTATGCATTTTATGCCTACTAGTGTAGTGAAGATCAAATGAAATAAGGCATTTCAAAAGTTCTTTGAAAACTGGAAAGAGCTAAACAATTGTCAGGATTTAAAATATAATGTTTCTGCATAGTATATTCAATTGTGCAAAACAAGGTTTATAGAACATATTTACTCTGTTTATCAGTCACGTAGCTTATTATTGTTGGACAGGGTTAGTAACCATTGTTACTTTAATTGATTTTTTTCACATTCTTATATGCTAAATTAATGATGACACTCAATTATGCAGGTCTGGTAAATGTGCAGAGATTTATTTTTCCTGCTTTTGCTCTAATTCTAGTAATTTTTTGCATTTAGAAATGGAAAGTTTTGGAAAGAAACTTTTCTCTCCTAATTATGTGC
>CAUYPK010038278.1:0-13251 GCA_963574355.1 Loris lydekkerianus
ATCTAGTATTAATAAAGTTTAATTATGGAGTTGCAAAAAAAAAAAAAAGAAAGAAAGAAAGTTCTTCATTACTTGCAGACAAAATTAAGCCCTTCCACTTGACAAGCTACTAAATCAGACCTGTCCTAATTAGTTTTCACGTAAGGTAAGAAGTTAATCATACTTTTTCTCATCTTATTTTAAGTAATATCAACCCGTTTTCCTTTTTTAAAGCTTTATAATCAAATTTGAAATCCTTTATGTTAGTAATATAAACCCTTAATGATTTTTCTATGTTCTCCTTAATTATGAAGGTCAAAATAAAGGCCAAAAAATGAAGCAATGCTAGCTACTTTTTTCAGAAAATTCCACTCTTTAAAGCTACTCTATAAACTTACATAATTCGGATGATTAGTTTTGAAGGTAGAAACCAGAAACACATCAAAGCACTTCCTTCATAAAGACCTTTGCTCAGAACTGACTTAACTAGACACTGAATATCTTCTCTCAGTTTTATCACACATAAAAAAAACTTTTACACCACTTCATTTTATCAGATTTTCCTCCCTGAGTATGTGCCCTCATTTCCAAGGCACTGAAGCTCATCTGGAATCGGCCTTTTATCTTAAGCACTGGGTGCTCTACTTCAAAGACCAATGCAAATATAGCTTGGGTGTTGATTAAGTCAAAGATAACTTCAGTTCTAAGAAGGTGGTAATTTCCTGATTCCTTGATGCTATGAATTAATTTCCACATTTCAAAATGATTCTTAATATTCATCCTCTCTGTTCCTCCTCTTCCCCTTCCTATTCCTGATTTTTCTCCTCCTCCTCTTCTCTCCCTCTCTATCCCCCTAGACACAGAGAAAACCATCTCTCTTTCTTTCAGTGGCTGCTAATTCCTGCTTCTACATTCTGCTGTCTCTTCCATGTGGTCGTCAATGACCCTGATTTCCCCTTTACTTCTTTACTCTTTTCTTTTAGATTCTGTCTTTAAGTACACTTACGAGTTTTTTATTATTTTTATTACTAGTATTGACATTGCCAGTGAAAATATTGTTTCTTTGAGCTCTTTGGCTAGATGATCTAGAAATAATCTGTCTAAAGTAATTAGAATCTAATGTTCTACTTTTCTGAGTTCTTCTAACAATTATTAATAGATTCATAAAGGGCAAGTCTGTACTTCCAAATGATCTATGTAGATTTGAGTATCAAAGAGAAACAAATTGCACACTATTTTAATAATGCACACGAACTTTATAGCCACCTGTATCATTCCATATGATTAAAACTGTCAAATCTGGAATCCAGAAAATGAAGGTCCTACAAATAAAGCCACAACACCTTAATGTTTGCCTTCAACTTACACCTTGAGCCAAATTGTGTAAGAAAAACAAAAACTCTTTCATAAAAAGGAACTAATTTGGAAAGACAATAAATCTCTACCAAGGGTCAATACTTTTCAATACATAGTTACAAAACACCATATCGTATAATTGGCCCTTTAGAAAACAAACTCTTAACTACACAATAAAGAAATTATGCTATATATATCTTTTTTAAAAATCATACCCTATATGTTACAAGCCACTTATGACCAAAAAGTGAGAACTTCATTAGTTTAAATGATAGTTTCCATATTTTTATTAAAAAATGCTTACTTTTCAAGTTAATAGTCTAAGTTATAGATAGATAAATTTTAATTTAGCATTATTACATATTTGCTTTTTAAATTTTTTATTTTAAAATTAGTTATATTGGCTATTTATTTTTTAATTTTTTTTTATTTTGAAATTTGTAGGATTTAGTTAGTTTAAAAAGACATTCTATTTTGCCTTCATCTGGATCTCAAAATGGTTAACATCTTACTGCATTTTCCATTCCCTCCTGCTCATCCCCTCCAACATATTTTATCACTGATCTTCTTCTGACCACTTGAGAACAAGCTATAGATATTCCAGTTTATTTTTCCTGAAAACAAGAATTCTGACCATTGTCATCACCATATAAGCCTCCAAATCAGGAAACCAATTTAATACAATACTACAGTCTATTCAAGTTTTACCACCTATGCCAATGTCACTTGGTCACTTGTTCCCATCTGGTCCAAGATCCAATGCAGAAACATATGATCCATTTAGCTATCATATCTTTTCAGTCTCCTGCAACCTAACACGTTTCTTCAGTTTTTCCCTTTCACTGACTAAACAGTTTTAAAAAATAGAACTGTTGTTCTGTAGGACAACCTGCTGCTTTTTCTCCTCCTCCTCCTCTTCTCTCTCTCTCCAATGCCTCATACACAGAGAAACCCATCCTTCTTTCTTTCTGTGGCTGCTACTTCATGCTTCTATTCTCTGCTGTCTCTTCTATGTGGTCTTCAATAGTTCCTCAAGGCCAAATTCATGGCATGAATTCCCCAGAAATGACACTCCTCTTAGCACAAGACTCAGGAGGCATACCATGCTCATTTGTCCCACCTGGTCAAGCTGGTGTTTATTATAAAAATATCACTTTCTTGTTTTGTTGTCAACTGAGTATTTGGAGGGAAAATATTCAGAGATTATGCTAATATTCCATTCATCATAGAAGCTACATCCACCAGCTTTAACATTCTTTTATGACACCTGCCTAAATCAACCACCACTCACTCATACTATTTATTAGGAAGCATTTTACACTAAGCATTTTACACATTTTACACTAAGGAAGATTTTCATTCTCCCACACTTTTTAAAAATACATTTATATCAGTATAGACTTATGGATTCCTAGTTTATGCAAAGAGTTATATTCAATAACCGTCATTATTTATTTTTATGTTCAAGTTGTCCCAGCTTTCAGCAACTTTGATCTGGTTTCTCTGTCCTTTTGATATGATAGCATCATTTGTTAAATATTTCCTTACTTTATGGCACAATAAGATGGTCCAGGCTCATCTTGTAAGTTCCCTGGCCTGATCCTGAGTCAGCCTTACTTCTGAGGAGTCCTCATTTCTTTTAGGAGAGCATGATATTTAGAAATCAATGTCCAGCCACTTGGTGTGATCATTATTACTGGGGTACCATAGCTTTCAGCTCTCTTCAGGGGACACCTAGAAAATATGTGTGTACACATATATACTATCTATAGCTAGCACTATATCTGCCTATTCCTACATTTTGAAAAAGAAAACATCATTTATAATGATATCTCCAATTCTAATATAACACCAAGGATTCTTTCCTGCCTCCCCTCTTTCCATGTTTGTTTATAAATCCTTTCTCCAACAGTGAGAAACATAGCTCTTATTATCCTCAATAACTTCTTTGATCTATATAGCCAATCTCCCAACCACACCAGACCCTCCATGCTTGCTTCCCATCAGCACTTTCTCATTACAGGCATGTCAACAATACATCCACTCCTGGAAAAGAAGAGAAGAAAAGGCAAAGGCCAGGGAAATGGGAAAAGAAAGGAAAGGGAACAGATACTTACTTTTAAAACACCTTCCACAGCCATCTTCCCTTCATGCCCTAGTAAAACAGTGTATGGATAAAGCCACTGGACTGCGTGTTTGATTGACATCATAGGAAAGGAATCCTATTTAGGAGCAAAAATATATAGGAATGAGCAACATCTAAAATGATCATAGAAAATTTATCTGAAATGTACATATGGCATTAAAATTCCTTTATAAAAATAACCAATAGGCTTCTGGCATTTTCTAGAAGTCTACAAAAGCAAATATTCATTATTTCCTCTTCTCTTCCTGTTCCCTGCCCCTTTTCTAGGTAAGCTCACCCACTCCCATCTGTCACCTATCATCTGTGTGATGGCTTCCATGCTTCTATGTCTGCTTCCTGGCCTCTTTCTGAAGCCCTAGACCTGAACTCTCAATTGTCTATTACACATGACTATATGACTATCCCATAAACTAACACTTAAAACAGAACAAATTTCCCTACCTTACTCAGCACAGAGTATATCATCCTTCTTTATTCCTAAATACAAAGCATTTATTTTCCTCAAGTCTCTCTCCCAAATCAAACTGCACTCTCAGTTTTGTTCACCCCATTTTAAAGTCTACTGACAGAAACAATTAAGGAAATTTCAGTATGAACTAGTAGATGCTCCTACAGAATTACTATTAATATGATACAGGGTCTGATAATGGTGTTCTTGTTTACAGAAGAATGTCCTGAGTCTTTGAAGTTGTATACTGAAGTATTTAAGAGTAATGACTGCAATTTACTTTCAAATGGTTCAAAAATAAAAAAGGAGAACACAAGCAAGCATATGTGTCAATAGGTAAATAGGTGTTTATTTTACTATGTTTCAACTTGTTTGGGATTTGAGAATTTTCAGAGTAAAAAGTTCTGAGCAAAAACAAAAGGAACAAAAAGTACATGATTTGAAAAACAAGAGGAAAAATGCCATTCTAGATGTATAGAACAATGTAAACAATACCTAACTCCTGCCTCACAGGAAACAAAAATGAATGAGCAACACACACGTACAATGAGTGTTTAAAAATAAGAGTCTCTTGCCAAAGACAGTATCTCCACTACCTCCGTGGTAGGGTCTCACTGTTACAAAACCTCCTACTTGTTCCCTATGCATCTAGATTTTCTTTTCAGCCCTCCTTGCCATCAGCAAGGGTATTTTCCTCCAATATAAATCTGATCACTTCACATCCCACCTACTTCATACTGTTTGATTAGCCACTTCTTCTACATCACAAAATCCAGGCTACTTCATTCACCATGCAAAACACTTCATGACATGGTTTTAACCTCTCCCTCTACCACACACTTGTTCTCATTCTCTAAATGTACCAGGCCCTTTTGTGATTGAATACCTTTGTGCATGTTTTGCCCTCTGCCTGGAAGGCTTTTAAATCACTTTAGACACAACTGCCATGCCTGTTGTAAAACTGTAGTGGACAATCTCTCTACTCTGTCAAATTCTGTCGAGATCTGTTTACATTCTCTCTTTGTGCCTCTCAGATTCCCTTTCCAATAGCCAGGTGCTGTAGTAGTTTTTAAGAAGATTGGTCTTAGGCTATAGGAGCCAGCTTCATCCAGGGCTGTTTTTCTTCTCTGACACACACTGGAAAAGAGCTGCCTTAGGCCACAAGTTAAATACACAAACACTAAAGAAAAGTGATGAGCAAAAAAAAAAAAAAAAAAAAAAAAAGGTCCATGCATAATTTTCATGATATCTGACACCACAGATAAGTAAAAAAAAAAATCCTGACATAATCCACACACAGCCTACAGGCTACAAGTTGAATACCCGGTGAGACCCACTAGAGCCTGGGATTTGTGTCCCCTGAGATGACTATTACCCAGTGACAAATGGGTTCTATAACATGAAAGCCCCAGCCGCCTGCCTCAGGTTGGGACAAGCCTGAGGCCTAACTCACACTGCAGCATACCTCTTAATGATTAGGCTGAAGTCGTCCTTCTCTCTGTGGAACTCTTACTGAGACTGTATGTCTACCTCCTACTCCAAAGCTGCCAGTTCTTTAGGGGTTCGGAACATGACCTTGGTCTCCATGCAGTTTACTGCCATGTACAATAAATTAATCTCAGGTCTTCCAATATTTATAGAATAATGTGACAATGCAAACTGAATTGATTAATTCCCAGTAATTAACTTCAAATTTTCTTGGCTAAATTTGGATATATCAGTTAGTTATTAACTTATTTTACACATACCAGGATTTGAACTGCAGCAGGTAAATTATCTAAAGGAAAATCTGGAAGTCCAAGAGTAGATGATTCTTGGGAACAGAGAGTTGTGGCAAAGGATAAGAGCTGAGAAACTCTAGGGGAAAAAAATAATATTAAATTTTATTTTAATAGTTTCATAAAATGAAATATATGTCTATTAAATATAAAATAGTTAGGCTAATTTAATTAATCTAAAAAAATGATCCATACTGTTAATTATTAAAGAACAATGGCTTCATATCATAATATTCCATTTAGTGTCAGAAGCTAACTAGATACAAGGATATATTTCTATACTCATCACAAAATGTGAGGTTTCTCAAAACCTTGCCCAAATCTACCCTGCCAGCCTCATCTCCTACCTTTCTCAATCTCAAACTTAACCAAGAGCTTTCTTTTGATAGCTCTAAGAACCAGGCATAAACTCTCATATCCCATGCTAAAAAAAAAAAAACAAAAAAAACACACACACACACAAAAAAAGAAACAGAACAAAAAACCTCTTATAATTCTTTAATTCCATTCTCAACCTGACAAAAACTTACTCATTTACAGGATCCATTTCAAACACCATTGCCTCTGTGAAGCCTGTACAAAGTCTCAACCACCAATAGCCCCAATATTTTAAATTCTGGTACTTATTACACTGTGTCAAACTAATCTATTCAGAAATCTTTCCTCTCTACTAGGTCTTCAGTTTCTTGGCATCAAAGATCATATCTTAGTAACACCAGCACTTACTAAACCTCCTAACATTGAAAAATTCTTCAAATAATAGTTGTTGAATGAATCAATCAATCAATGAAAGGGGAAAACAAATTTAATGTTAAATGTTGAGGAATTTATAAAAATAAACTTACTTCTCAGCAGAAACACTGGCTCCAATTGAATATAATAGTTTAAGTTGGTCCTAAAATAAGATAGAAACACATCAAATCAAGTAAAAAGAATTGTAACCGATTAAGTGTAAATTTATAGACATAATCTAACCTTTTAAATTAAGCAGACAATTAAGTAACAGGAAAAAAAATCATTTCTTAATACATTTCATTTTGTAAAAGAACTGATAGCCTTTTAAAAGAATCTTTCAGACAAATAATGCCACAGTAATTTTTTTCCTAGTTTAAACACATTTTGTTTATGCTCTTTTTTTTTCTTTCTATTAACTTCTAAGGATATCTAAAAATATAGTAAACACTTTTATTGAATTGAAACTTCTTGTCATAAATAGAAAAACTAGTTAAAAAATAGATTATCCCTATTCCTTTCACAGTAGTGCCAAAAAAGATGAAATGTTTGGGAGTATACCTAACAAAGGATGTGAAAGATCTCTACAAAGAGAACTATGAAACTCTAAGAAAAGAAATAGCCGAAGATGTTAACAGATGGAAAAACATACCAGCTCATGGCTGGGAAGATTCAACATTGTTAAAATGTCCATACTGCCCAAAGCAATATATAATTTTAATGCAATACCTATTAAATCTCCATTGTCATACTTTAAAGATCTTGAAAAAATAATATGTTTTCTTAATCATGCTAGTAAATATCCCCATATTCCAAGAATTTCAAAATTAAGGCCATAAGCCAAATTTCCCGAAGAAACAGGTTAAGATAAAAACCTACTATCACATGCGGCATCTTAACTGTGTCCTCTCTCTTCCGGATGATGCATCCTAATTGGATCCACTAGATGTGAGGGCGAGTGTTCACACTGCAAGTCTTAATAAAAATGCCATTTTGATAGTCTACAACTTCACTTCATTTGCCTGAGATGGGATAATATGCTTCCTTCTGATCAAATTTGCTTGGTCTACTGACCTTCTATTCACTTCCTGAGTTTGGCACCAAAATGTTGAACAGAAGAACCTCCAGCTTAAACAAACTATAATGCATATATTCCTGGAAATGAGAAAAAAAAAAAATTGTACTAAAAAAAGTGGATTTATTTGACACTCAAGATTTATTACTTTTTTTTGTTTAAGGAAACTTACATATCTCTCCTAAATTGAGAATCCCAAGATGAAAGAAACAAGTCAAAAGGTCCTGGCATAAAATTAATCTTGTATCTTGAGGATTCCCACAATATTTATTTTATTTTTTTCTTTTTTACTTCACTCAATTAGGAAATATTAGTTGAATATCTTCTATGTGTCAGGCATACTGCTAAGTGCCTCATCAATTTATAGTGGGCAGAGGGGAAAGTGCTTTTATTTCATGAGAATAATTACTTATAGAGCCTTTAATAAAAGAGAAATCTAGAGGGCTGTGGAAAAACATCAAGGAGAACTTGACCCAGTCTGGGTGTGAGGCTAGTGTTCCCTAAGAAGGGGGCAGAGAACTGAGGGATAAAATAAGAGATAGCCAGGAGGATGGAGGGGTTGGCAGACCATGGTGTTCCAGGCAGATACTTCAAAGCACACGGTTCTTGCCAGGATGAGCAGTTCCTAGCAGATGCTTTGATATTCTTTCCAGTCTCCAGTGAACCCACCCTGGTGTCAGGTGCTTTTTCCCTCTCTATTTCATATCTAACCTCTCTGAGCTCACCTGTCAAGGAGTCTTGTTTCCTTTTCTAAGGCAGTGAAAGACTTCACTGAAGAATAAAAGGAGAAAGTGATAACTGGGAAATTCAGCTAGAAGCAATAAAATAGTACAGGGAAGGAAAAGCCCTCTCCCTCCAAATAGAAACTTAACTGCACCCTCGCCATACCCATGCCTCTGCTTAGAAGTAACTCCAAATGTAGGAGTCCAGTAAATTTCTAAATTAATATATATTATTAAATTCCAAGAAAAGGGAAAAAATTGGAAGCTTACAGATAGTGTCCACCATTTCTTCATAATCTCTGATCTTTGGGTAAGATTTTAGTTTTTTAATATTAATAATTAAATTTCACATAGGAAATAAAGGGATATAGCTGTGTCTGTATAATTGAATCTCTTTCTTCATAAAAAAAGAGATATGGACGAATCTCCCAGACAAAATTTTGAGTAAAGATGCCAAGCTTAAAAGATACACAGTGTATGATTCTATTTACACAGAGTCTCAGAATAGTTAGGTTGTTGAAAGTTCAGCCATTGTTGGTGGAGTTATCTGTGGGGGTGGTGAGGGCATTGACTCGGAAGAGGCACAGGGGAACTCCTGGGGTAATAGTGATACATCCTACACACCCCATGCTATAAGTATGGTATGTATACTTTTCTGTACACAGCATATAGTATGGTATAATCCAATGAAAGTCTTAAAAAATGTTCACTTCTTCCAATTCTCATTGTAGCACCATTCAGAATAGCCCAAATGTAGAAACAATCTAAATGTTCATTGACAGATAGATGAATGGATAAAGAAGAGGTTGTATATACATGAATGTTTAATGCCATATTGTTCAGGCATAAAAAGAAGGAAATTCTACAAACAACAAATATGAACCTTAAGGATATCATTCTAGTGAAATAAGTCATAAAAAGACAAATGATTTCACTTCTGTCAGCTATCTAAAAAATCAAATTTATAGAGGTGAAGAATGGAATGGGGGCTTCCAGGGGTTGGGGAGAGCAGGAAATGGGGAGGTAGTTATTAATGAACAGGCATAGGGTTTCAGTTATGCAGGATGACTAAATTCTAGAGATTGGCACTACATTTAGCTTGTAGTCAGTAATACTGTATTGTACACTCAAAAATTTGTTAAGAGAGTAGATATCAGGGTGGGCAGAGTGGATCATGACTGTAATTCTAGCACTCTGAGAGCCGTAGGCAGTGGATTGCTTTAGCTCAGGAGTTCAAGACCAGCCAGAGCAAGAGACTACCCTGTCTCTACTAAAAAACAAAAAGTTAGCCGGGCATGGTAGCACAGGCCCATAGTCCCAGCTACTCAGAAAGCTAAGGCAAGAGAATTGTTTGAACCCAAGAGTTTGAGGTTGTTGTAAGCTAGAACACCATGGCACTCAACCAGAGGATGATGGTGTGAGACTCTGTACCAAAACAACAACAACAACAACAACCAAAAAAGAGGGTAGATCTCATGCTAAGTGTTCTTGTTATGATAAATAAAATAAATCTTTTTTTGAAAAGATGTTCATTTAGAATGAATCCTTTATACAAAGGAAGAAAAAGTATTTAACTCTACAAATATGATTCTGGTAATATATCTACTGAGCCATTAAGAAGGAGAACTTCACAATGATTCAGTTTATTTGACCCAGCTCAATAGACACAAATCAAGGCTCAAAGCACATTACTTTGGGTCAGATTATTCAGTTCAACCTCAGTTTTGGTGATGCTATGTATGCAATTGCTCAAATTAATCAGTTAAAAAAGTCTGTATTTCATTGTGTGTCTGAGAAGAGGATTAAAGAATGTTTTTAGTTGTATATCAAAGAAAACATGATGCTTTTCCAATATACCCCTTTATTTCTCTAGAAGATAGCTCAAGAAAATGGTCTGGTGCTGTATACCCAGTCTCCATGCTGTAGCTTTTTATGTACTGTAATATAGATTATATGGTAAGCAAAAAGCATTTTTCTGAGTTGACATCATTTTAGTAGGCATATGAGTTTGATGACTAGCTTTCCTTTTTCCAGAAGTGCAAATCAATGGGATGGAATTTGTGATTACAGATACGTGTTCCAGTTTTACTTTTGCAAGTACAATGAAGGGAAATGTATCATTGCATGCTACATTGGAGTTATGAAATATCATAATTCTGTGCATCCCCCACTTCTTAAGTTACTTTATGCTTTTTCAGATGTATCATTTTACAGCTTTGCTACCTGCCCTCCGTACTCATTGGAGGACAGCTGATTCCGAGAAGGTTTAAAACAAAATGAAGATCCGGTTATGATGCTTCACCAAAGCTATTATAGGCTGCTAACTCTGGAGTCTTGGTAGTTGCAGCCTGGCTGCTGATGAAAGTCACTGTTCTGAAGGAAAGGGAGTGGGAAATGGGACACTGGTTGGCTCTGCTCTTATTGTGAGTGGTGCAAAGTCTTGTACATTCAAAATAGGCCTAGTATGGTGCTCTATTAAGGAACTGAAGGAGTAGCTGGGCATCTAATGCGAACTCAGGCAATCAAAATTAAACATTTCTGAGAGTAGGATATGTATCAGGCTGAGAAATAGACAATTGGTGGTTGACAGTCTCTCAGAAGTTTGTTGGTTTTCCAGGGAACTGAAAGCAGCCCAACCAACAGCATATAAGTGCACTTCATGTAAACAATGATGTGGCTTGAAGAGCATTCTCCAACTGAGTGTAAGAGCCTGCTTGCATATCTGTATGTTCAGGGACGTTATCTCTGTTCATCTCCTAGGAGTGGTGCCCTACAAGGCCACATCAGACAGTAAACGTAGCAGATAAATGGACAATAAGCCCTCTTGTGAAAAAATGATTATCCAATTGCAAGAAAAGAAAATCCCAAACAAAAGCAAACAACCTCCCCACCCAAGCATATGCTCATGTTAATGTTTGTATATTTCATAAGAAAAGTTGTTTTCTTTTATATACAGATATTTCATAGTCACTGCAGTGGTTTTGGGTTCCATGGCAGTTTGATTTTCATTCCTCTCTGCAACTTTCTGTTCTTTGTGTTTAGACTCCTCTGAAATCGATGGACCACACCAGCTAAAATAAGTGGGATGGGGAATTAAGTCTATGAACAAACAGAACAGAAAGTCAAAGGTGGGATAAGAATTATTCGAGGCTAAACGAACCTGCAGTCATTAGGTATAAAAGAGGGAGAAGCGTGGGGTATGTAGACAAAGACACAGTAAATATCTGATCTTAGTGACATAGACATTGGGCCACCACAATGTTTATAACTCTTTACATTTCTATAGATACATAGACCTGTATGATTTATACAGAAATACAAATACACACAAGTGTGCACCTCATATAATGTGCATTTTTAAACTTGCCATTGACAAATGGTATACCTTATATATATCCCATAATCTCAAAGTTTATCTTTAAGATATTGCCTAGCATCTTTTTATTATCTGTTTGTAAAATTGTAGCACAGGAAACTTCTTAACAATTGGTTTCCAGAGTAATTATGTTGAGTTTCCAGAGCACATGGTCATCCTCATAATGGTCATTTCCATAAATCTGGAAAGGCAACTTTGCTCAAAAATACATCCTCTGCTGACTTAACTGCTGCTCCAACAGGGGGTTCCAGGCTTCCATTCCACAGTGAACCCAGAACCAAGTTTGAGTCTGCCAGACGAGGCCAACAAAGCAAACACCATTGAGGGATGGCATTACCCAAATTCCTACAGAAACACAGGCACACGTTTTGATAAAATGTGCTGCCCTGGTGCAAGCAGAAGGCATGCCCCTGGCCAGTGAATGGACTATGGGAAAGGAGGGCTGATATCACTAAGACAAGTTACTTCCTTAGAATGTGGAGGCGGGTTGCCAGCCTACCTCTTTCATGTTTACATGGATGGAGCTGGAACATATCCTTCTTAGTAAAGTATCTCAAGAATGGAAGAAAAAGTACCCAATGTACTCAGCCCTACTATGAAACTAATTTAGGACTTTCACATGAAAGCTATAACCCAGTTACAACCTAAGAATAGGGGAAAGGGAGAAAGGGAGGTGAGGGAGGGGGGAGGTGGGTAGAGGAAGGGGGATTGGTGGGATTACACCTGCGGTGCATTTTACAAGAGTATATGTGAAACTTAGTAAATGTGGAATGTAAATGTCTCAGTACAATAACTAAGAAAATGCCAGGAAGGCTATGTTACCAGTGTGATGAAAATGTGTCAAACCGTCTATGAAGCTAGTGTATGATGCCCCATGATCATATCAATGTACACAGCTATGATTTAATAAAAAAAACAAAAACAAAAACAAAAAGACTGCCATTTAGGAAGTGGGCTCTCACAAGACAGAAAATCTGCTTATGCTTTGATCTCGGACATTCCAGCCTCCAAAACTGTAAGCAATAAATTTCTGTTGTTTATAAATTATCCTGGCTAAGGTATTTTGTTATAGTCACCCAAAGGGACTAAGACACAGTAAAAGAGCACAATAGAGAACATACTGAGATCAGGTGATCAGGAAATGCCTCTCTTAGGTGTAATACTTATGCAAATATCTGAACGATGCAAAGTCACCTATGAAGGAAAAAGAGAAGAATATTAGAGGGCTAGGAATAGCATATACCCAGAGGCAGGAGGGAGACTATTGTGTCATATGTGAGATGGCATCAGTTTGGGGATGCAAAAAAGAGGTATGAAATGATGTTAGAGATCAAACAAGGGCCTGGTGCCCATGCTTAGAAGCTCTGTGTTTTGTTTAATAACCTGGTGTCACCATCTTGAAATTCTTAATTTTTTTTTTTTATTAAATCATAACTGTGTACATTAATGTGATCATGGGGCACCATACACTGGTTTTATAGACCCTTTGACACATTTCCATCACACTGGTTAACATAGCCTTCCTGGCATTTTCTTAGTTATTGTGTTAAGACATTTACATTCTACATTTACTAAGTCTCACATATACACTTGTAAGATGAACAGCAGGTGTAATCCCACCAATCACCCTCCCTCCAGC
>CAUYPK010038279.1:0-40744 GCA_963574355.1 Loris lydekkerianus
GAGTACATTGGATACTTTTTCTTCCATTCTTGAGATACTTTGCTAAGAAGAATATGTTCCAGCTCCATCCATGTGAACATAAAAGACGTAAAGTCTCCATTTTTTTAAGGCTGCATAATATTCCATGGTGTACATATATCACAATTTATTAATCCATTAATGGGTCAATGGGCACTTGGGCTTCTTCCATGACTTAGCAATTATGAATTGGGCTGCAATAAACATTCTGGTGCAAATATCTTTGTTATAAAGTGATTTTTGGTCTTCTGAATATATACCTAGTAGAGGAATTGAAGGATCAAATGGCCGGCCTATTTTTAGATGCCTAAGTGATCTCCAAACATCTTTCCTAAAGGAGCGCATTAGTTTGCATTCCCACAGGCAGTGCAGAAGTGTTCCCTTTTCTCCACATCCATGCCAACATCTATGGTTTTGGGATTTTGTGATGTGGGCTAATCTTACTGGAGTTAGATGATATCCCAAAGTGGTTTTGATTTGCATTTCTCTCATGATTAAAGATGATGAGCATTTTTTTCATGTGTCTGTAGGCCATGCGCCTGTCTTCTTCAGAGAAGTGTCTGCTTGCTTTATTTACTGTGTTCTTGGCTGTGCAGAAGCTTTTTAGTTTGATCAGATCCCAGTAATGTATTTTTGGTGTTGCTTCAATTGCCTGGGGGGTCCTCCTCATAAAATATTGTCCCAGGCCAATTTCTGTAAGTGTTTTCCTTGCACTCTCTTCTAGTATTTTTATAGTTTCATGTCTTAAGTTTAAATCTTTAATCCAGTGAGAGTCTATCTTTGTTAATGGTGAAAGGTGTGGATCCAGTTTCAGTCTTCTACAGGTTGCCAACCAGTTCACTCAGCACCATTTGTTAAATAGGGAGTCTTTTCCCCACTGAATGTTTTTCATTGGCCTATCAAAGATCAAATGTCAGTAAGTAGCTGGGTTCATCTCTTGGTTCTCTATTCTGTTCCATACATCTACCTCTTTGTTTTTGTGTCAGTACCATGCTATTTTGATCACTATCAATTTATAGTATAGTCTGAGGTCTGGTAGCATGATTCCTCCTGATTTGTTTTTATTTGTGAGTAATGTCTTGGCTGTTTGAGGGTTTTTCTGATTCCATATAAAATGAAGTACCGTATATACTCGAGTATAAGCTGAGTTTTTTTGGCACAAAATTTGTGCCGAAAAACCCGAACTCGGCTTATACTGGAGTCATACAGGTTATTTGATTCTGTGTGCGTGCACCTAATCAAATGCACGTGGTCTCCAGTCGTCTTCTGCCATCTGCTTGAGGGGGCAGTTTTCTGCACTTTATTTAAAGTTTTAAAGTTGTTGTTGCTAGTTTACAGTTTTTCTTTAGTAATCAATATTGAAAAGCACTTGACCTACTGATTCCTCAATTATTGTAATTGTTTTGGGTATATATTTTTATTTTTGAAATTTACCAGTGGCTGCTGCATTTTCCACCTCAACTTATACTCGAGTCACTAAGTTTTCCCAGTTTTTAGGGTAAAATTAAGGGGGTTGGCTTATACTCGAGTATATAGGTATTATTTTTTGAGGTCTTTAAAGTATGACAGTGGTGCTTTAATAGGGTTTGCATTAAAGTTGTATATTGCTTTGGGTAGTATGGACATTTTAACAATGTTGATTCTTCCCAGCCATGAGCATGGTATGTTTTTCTGTTTATTAGCATCTTCAGCTATTTCTTTTCTTAGAGTTTCATAGTTCTCTTTATAGAGATCATTCATGTCCTTTGTTAGGTAAACTCCCAAATATTTCATCCTCTTTGGCACTACTATAAAAGGAATAGAGTCCTTGACTGTTTTTTCAGCTTGACTATTGTTGGTATATATAAAGGCTACATATTTGTGAGTATTGATTTTGTAACCTGAGATGCTGCTGTATTCCTTGATCACTTCTAAGAGTTTTGTAGTTGAATCCCTGAGGATTTCCAGATATACAATCATATCATCTGCGAAGAGTGACTGTTTGATCTCCTCTGACCCTATATTGATACCCTTGATTGCCTTTTCTTGCCTGATTGTGATGGCTAAGACTTCCATTACAACGTTAAAAAGCAGTGGACACAATAAGCTACCTTGCCTGGTTCCTGATCTGAGTGGAAATGTTTTCTTTTCTTTTTTCTTCTTTTTTTTTTTTTTAATTAAATCATAGCTGTGTACATTAATGTGATCATGGGGCACCATACACTAGTTTCATAGACTGTTTGACACATTTTCATCACACTGGTTAGCATAGCCTTCCTGGCATTTTCTTAGTTATTGTGGTAAGACATTTACATTCCACATTTACTAAGTTTCACATATGCCATTGTAAGATGCACTGCAGGTGTAATCCCACCAATGCCCCTCCCTCTGTCCACTTCCCCCCTCCCTCCCCTCTCTTTCCCCCTTCCTCCGATTCTTAGGTTGTAACTGGGTTATAGCTTTCGTGTGAAAGCCATACATTAGTTTCATAGTAGGGCTGAGTACATTGGATACATTTTCTTCCATTCTTGAGATACTTTACTAAGAAAAATATGTTCCAGCTCCATCCACATAAACATGAAAGAGGTAAAGTCTCCATCTTTATTTAAGGCTGCATAATATTCCATGGTATACATATACCACAATTTATTAATCCATTTGTGGATTGATGGAAATGTTTTCAATTTAACTCCATTCAATACGATATTGGCTGTGGGTTTGGTGTAGATGGCCTCTGTCAGTTTAAGAAATGTCCTTTCTATACCTATTTTCTTAAGTGTTCTGATCACGAAAAGATGCTGGATATGATCAAAAGCTTTTTCTGCATCAATTGAGAGGATCATAGGTCTTTGTCTTTAATTTTGTTTATGTGATGAATTATATTTATAGATTTACATATATTAAACCAGCCTTGAGACCCTGGGATAAAACCCACCTGGTCATGATGTATAATTTGTTTGATGTGTTGCTGGATTCTGTTTGCTAGGATCTTATTGAATATTTTTGCAACAATATTCAATAGAGATATTGGTCTATAATTTTCTTTTTTTGTTGGGTCTTTTCCTGGTTTGGGGATCAAAGTGATGTTTGCTTCATAGGATGTGTTGGGTAGTATTCCTTCTTTTTCTATATTTTGGAAAAGGTTTAGCAATATAGGTACTAGTTCCTCCTTAAAGGTTTGGTAGAATTTTGATGTGAAGCCATTTCATCCTGAACTTTTCTTTTTGGGGAGATTTTGTATAATTGATGCTATTTCAGAACTTGATATAAGCCTTTTCAACATTTTCACTTCACTCTGGCTAAGTCTAGGAAGGTGGCGTGCTTCCAAGTATTGGTTTATTTCCTTCAGATTTTCATATTTCTGAGAATAGAGTTTCTTGTAATATTAAGGATTTTTTTTAATTTCTGAGAAGTCTGTTGTTATTTTGTCTTTGTCATTTCCGATTAATGAAATTAGAGATTTTACTCTTTTATTCCTGGTTGGGTTAGCCAAAGATTTATCTATTTTATTGACCTTTTCAAAAAACCAACTTTTTGATTTATTGATCTGTTGTATAATCCTTTTGTTTTCAATTTCATTTAATTCTGCTCTATTTTTGATTATTTCTTTTCTTCTGCTGGGTTTGGGATTGGAATGTTCTTCCTTTTCCAGTTGCTTGAGATGTCCCATTAAGTTGTTAACTTCCTCTCTGTTCTCTTGAGGAAGGCTTGTAATGCTATAAATTTCCCTCTTAGGACTGCCTTTGCAGTGTCCCAGAGTTTCTGGTAATTCATGTCTTTATTATTGTTTTATTCCAAAAATTTGGCAATTTCCTTCTTAATCTCATCTATGACTCAGCTATCATTCAGCATAAAGTTATTTAGTTTCAGCTCGGCACCTGTGGCTCAAGCATCTAAGGCGCCAGCCACATACACCTGAACTGGCGGGTTCGGATCTAGCCTGGCCCCGCCAAACAACAATGATGGATGCAACCAAAAAATAGCCGGGTGTTGTGGTAGGTGCCTGTAGTCCCAGCTACTTGGGAGGCAGAGGCAGAAGAATCGTTTGGAATTGGAGGTTGCTGTGAGCTGTGATGCCATGGCCCTCTACCCAGGGCAACAGCTGGAGGCTCTGTCTCAAAAAAAAAAAGATTATTTAGTTTCCATGTTTTTGTATGAGTATGAAGATTACTGTTGTTACTGAGTTCAACTTTTATTCCATGGTGGTCCAAGAAGATGCAAAGAATAATTTCTATTCTTTTAAATTTATTGAGGTTAGACTTGTGACCTAAGACATGATTGATTTTGGAGTATGTTCCATGGGCTGATGAGAAGAATGTGTGTTCAGTTTTGTTGGGATGAAATGTTCTATAGATGTTTGTTAAATCCAAATGTTGGATGGTTAAGTTTAAATCTAAAATTTCTTTGCTCAGCTTCTTATTAGAGGATCTATCCAGCACCACCAAAGGAGTGGTAAAATCTCTGACTATTATGGAGCTGGAGGAAATCAAGTTGCTTATATGTGTTAGAGTTTCTCTTATAAATTGAGGAGCATTCTGGTTGGGTGCATAAATATTAATAATTGAAATCTCATCATATTGAGTATTACCCTTAACAAATGTGAAGTGACCATTCTTATCCTTCCTTACTTTTGTTGGTTTAAAGCCTATTGTATCTGCAAATAGAATTGCAACACTTGCTTTTTTCTGATTTCCATTTGCCTGAAATATAGATGACCATCCCTTTACCCTGAGTGTATATTTATCTTTTAATGTAAGATGAGATTCTTGTAAACAGCAGATATCTGGCCTGAGTTTTTGTATCCATTCAGCCAACCTGTGCCTCTTTGTAGAACAATTTAAGCCATTCACATTAATGGAGAGTATTGATAAGCTTGGTAGAATTTGAGGTACCGAGTTTTTTGAAAGTTCAGTGGACATTTTTAATCTTTTCACCACTGTGGAAGTTGGAATTTGAGAAAAAGTTTCTGAGTGAGTTTACTTTGGTGGTAGAACATTGTGCTGGTCATTATGTAGGATAGGTCTGAGAATATTTTGGATAGCTGGTTTAGTTATGGCAAATTTATTCAACATGTGAATGTCATTAAAGTATTTAATTTCTCCATCACAAATGAAACTCAGTTTAGCTGGATACAGGATTCTGGGTTGAAAGTTATTTTGTTTTAGGAGGTTAAAGGTCGATGACCATCCTCTTCTAGATTCAAAATTTTCAGCAGAGAGATCTGTAGTCATTCTAATATTTTTCTCCTATAGGTTATAGTTTTCTTACATCTGGCTGCTTTCAAATTTTTCTCCTTCATATTAACTTTGGTGAAATTAATTATAATGTGTCTGGGAGATGCTTTATTTGAATTGAGTCATGCTGGGATTCTGAAACTGTCTGTTATCTGCATTTGAGAAATCTCTTGCCATGTTTGGGAAGTTCTCCTCAATTATTTCTTGAAGTAGAGCATCTTGGCCTTTTGAAGCAACCTTGTCACCTTCAGGAATTCCTATAAGGTGAATATTAGTGTTTTTGGAATTATCCCACAGCTCTCTGAGAGAATGATCCATTTTTGCTCTTCAGTTTTCTTCCTCTTTGAGTGTTTGGGAGTGCTCAAAAGTTTTGTCTTCAATGTCAGAAATCCTTTCTTCTGCCTGTTCCATTCTGTTACTAAGGGATTCTACTGTATTTCTCATATCTTGGAGGGCTGCAAGTTCTTTTCTCAATGTGTCAAAATCTTTGGTGAGTTTGTCTTTGAATGCATTGAATTCTTGAGACAACTTTTGAATTATTCCTAGAATTTCTAATTCCAACTTTACCTCCATTCTGTTAATCTTATTTGCCATCCAAATTCTAAACTCAATTTCTGACATCTCAGCCATTTGTTTATGAATGGGATCTTCTGCTGTGTCCACCTTGTCATTCCTTGGGGGAGTTGATCTACTCTGATTATTCATGTTGCCGGAGTATTTCTGCTGATTCTGCCCCATGATTATTTTTCACCATTTGGTAGATGAGCAGGTACGGTGAAATTGGATTGGGGGCTCCTGGAGTTGTGATTAGCCAGCCGTTTGCCCAAGAGCTGGGACTGGTAACTACAGCTATTCCCCTACAGCTTTGCAAAGAACCCAAATAGTACTACAGCTTGAGACAGTGGGGACCTTGGTGTGGGGCTAAGTGGCTCTGTTTTGTATTCAGCTTGTCTCTGTTCAATCCTAGTGAATCAGTAACTCTGGGTTGAAGTCTTAGCTGTGGAGAAATACAAGAAACCAAGACACCCCACCTCCCATGGGCAACAACTGGAAAAGGAAAATCAAACCTTCCCACAACAACACAACCAAGGTACCACCTTGGATGTCCTCAGGTTATTGGCCCAGTTCAAGAGTTCCAAATCAATTGTCCCAATCAGCACCAAGTCTCAAGTTGGAGAGTTCAAAAGGTCTCTAGCAACTAGATAATAGGTGTCTGCTGGCAGCTCGAGTGTGGCTTGTTCCAGTGCTCCATGGAGTCAGACAGGCCCGTCTAGCAAATGAGTTAGTCCAGGGAGGTTGATGCCTCCTTCCCCACCTTACACCTCTGTCACGCCCAGTCACTGGTAACCCCACAGGGCTGTGGTCCAGTTCCCTGCAATGAGCAGATGCACCAGAGGTTTGCACATGCCTGAGTCATAGAGACATCTGTGTCTTCTTGGCCAAACTGCTGCACTCTGCCATCAGCCAGAAGGGAAAACTGAAGACTGACTACCTTGGGTGCTTAATGGAAGCTGGGGAGTGTCACTCAGTTCCATCCCCACCCCAGATTGATGTTGCTGACACTTATGTTCTTGTGGAATTGGCATTTCTGTCCCAGCTGTATTTCACTGAGGGCCAGGTGCTATTTGAGTTCACAGAAACTGCAACTCAGCCCCTCCCTGTGCTGCTGCCACTGTGCCAATTCTCATGGAGCTGGCGTCTCTGTCTCTGCTACACTCTGTGTTGGGGCAGGTCCAGTTAGAGCTCATGAAGGGCTCTCAGTTCCTGCCCCTCCCTGAGCTGATGCTGCTGCCATGCCTGCTTTTGTCCAGCTATGCTCCACTGGGGACCAGTTGCATCTTGGGCTCGCAAAAGCAACAATTCTGACTCAGCCCCGCCTTTGCACATGCTATATTCTAGTTTCTGTGCCCTGCCCAGGCAGATACTGCTTCAGGTATACCCTTTGCTCACAGGACCATTTGTGTGGCTGCCACCAGGGTAGAGGCCCAGCTCCCTCTGGTTGCTAAGAGAGACAGGAAGTGTTTCTCCAAAATATCACCAGGGGTGTGAGCCCTATTGTTCCCACTGCCTCCACCACCACCACTGCTGTGCTGTGCCACAGGGCACCATTTCTCCCTCTCCCATATGGCTCCCTTGCACCACAGTCCTTGCTTTACACCTTTTCTGCTGATTCAACACAGACTTGTAACAGTCCATGCCTTGTCCATACCTGTCAAGAAAATGCCCAACAGTGTGGACTCCATGGGGGACAGGCTTCCAGACCTCAAGGTGGGAGTGGAGGGGAGTGCTGGGAATTGCGGGTAGGGTATATGTTCAGTTTTATGGCTGGTGGGAGAGTGCCATGGCACACTGGTAGGAGATCCAGTTTTTAGCAGCTCTCTCCCATGGAATAGAAAAAGAAGAGATCTGAACTCTGCTCGCTTGTTTGTAGAAAATACACTGTGAGCTATTCTCATGAGGGAGGGGACTCCCGTCAGATTTGTGATGGGTTTTGTACCTATTGTTTATTTCCTTGGGGTTGTAGCTTGCTTCAGCAGGGGTGATGTGTGCTCTTCAATCTTCTTTCTTAGCTCAGCTCCAAATCATCAGCTTACTTGAGAAACTTCTGTCCTTTAACTCTACTTCTGGATGGGAACCTTGGTGGAAAGCTGGCTTCAGTAAGCCATCTTGCCTTCTCCCCAAAAAGTTTTTAATTTTTATGAAATTCAATTTATCTGTTTTTCCTTCATTGCTTGTGCTTTGGTGTCATAACTAAGAATCTATTGCCAAACCCACGGTCATGAAGATTTACCAGTGTATTCTATCTAAGAGTATTTTCGCTTTATCTATTGCTTTTAAGTCTGGGATCAATTTCAAGCTAATATTTGTATATATTGTGAGGTAAAAATCCAACTTCATTCTTTTTTCATGGGGTTATTCAGTTGTCTCCTTTCTTCTGTGTTGAAGAAACTATTCTTTCCCTCAAGTTTTGGAACCCCCATTGAAGACCAATTGAACACAGATGTATGGGTTTATTTCTGGTCTCCAAATTTTATTCTACCAATCTATGTATGTTAGTCCTTATGCTAGTACCGTACTGTGTTGATTATTATAATTTTGTAGTAAGTTTTAAAATTGGAAAGTGTGAGTCTTCAAACTTTGTTTCTCTTTTTCAAGATTGTTTTGGCCATTCTGAGTCCCTTGAAATTTCATATGAATATTATAATTAGCTTGTTCATTCTGCAAAGAAAGGCAGTGGGATCTGTTAGATCAGCTTGGGGAGTATTAAGTCTTCCCATGCACAAACACAGAATATCTTTCCATTTATTTAGGTCTTTAATTTCTTTCAATAATGTTTTGTAGTTTCTTGGAACAAGTCTTGTACCTGCTTGGCTAAATTTGTCCCTAAGTATTGTATTCTTTTTTTTGCCCTATTATAAATGAAATTGTTTCCTTCCTTCTTTCCTTCCTTCCTTCCTTCCTTCCTTCCTTCCTTCCTTCCTTCCTTCCTTCCCTCCTTCCTTCCTTTCTCTCTCTCTCTCTCTTTCTTGACAGAGTCTCACTTTGTCACCCTCAGTAAAGTGCCATGGAGCAATAGCTTACGGCAACCTCAAACTCTTGGGATCAAGTGAGTCTCTTGCCTCAGCCTCCCAAGTAGCTGGGACTACGAATGCCAGTCACAATGCCTGGCTATTTTTTTGTTGTAGTTGTCATTATTGTTTAACAGGCCCAGGCCAGTTTCAAACCCGCCAGCCCCCAGTTTATGTGGCTGGCACCCTAACCACTCAGTACAGGTGCTGAGCCACCTGGCTATTTTTTAGAGAAAAGGTCTTGCTCTGGGTCAGGCTGGTCTTGAACCCATGAGCTCAGGCAATCCTCCCACCTTGGCCTCCCAAGTTCTAGGATTATAGGCGTGAGGCACGAAATTGTTTTCTTAATTTCTTTCTTTTTTTTTTTTTTTCCTTTTTTCTCTCTTTTTTTCTTTTTTGTTTGTTCATTTGAGACAGAGTCTTACTTTAATGCCCCTGGGTAGAGTGCTGTGGTGTCATAGGTCATAGCAACCTCAAACTCTTGGGCTAAAGTGATCCTCTTGCCTCAGCCTCCCAAGTAGGTGGGACTATAGGCACCCTCCACAACGTCCATCTTGTTTTTCCATTTTTAGTAGAGACGAGGTCTTACTCTTCCTCAGGCTGGTCTCAAACTCCTGAGCTCAAGCAATCTACCTGACTTGGCCTTTCAAAGTGCTAGGATTACAGGCATGAGCCACCACACCTAGCCTCCCCCATGCAGCAACTCCCCAGAAGGAGGAGTCTTGGGGATCTAGTGGTGGCTATGAGCAAGGTTTATTTCTATTATTGGGATTGACTAACATAGATCATAGATTATAAGTAACTACTGAGTATCCTTGGGAATGTATTGAAAGTCCTGGGAAGTGATTTTTTTTTTTTTTTTTTTTTGAAGAGTAGGATGTTTTCAACCATAGATAGTATAAATTGGAAGTGTATGCCTTCCTTATTGGGCCAAAGAGAACTTAGTGACTTGTTCTCAGTAGTTGAGTATCTGACCTCAGTTAACAATAGATGGGTCATACAACGTGACCAGCTGATTGGAGTTGGAATTTGAGCAATTATCCTGAGAATCTTTGGGACTGTATGAAGAGGGCAGGACAGGGTTAAAACAGGTGTCACTGGTTTCATTTAACATAAATTGCTGAAATTACCCTATCTGTATCCATACCTGATTCTTTCCCCCATCCTGGGGTATAATCACTCATGAGGGCCATTGGTTCAAACAGCTCCCTTTGTGGCCTGACTGGGATATAAAAGGAGCCCCAAGGCCCAGATGCCATAATAGGTGCATACTAAAGCCAACAACATGACTCTGCATTTGTCTGTGGGTGGCCCCATGTGGACTCTTTCACTGAGGAAGCTCTCAAGATTAGGATGTGGAGATATCCAGCAAGTCAGGGTCTGCATCTGGGATTGTGAGGGCCATGACCAAATTGTCTTCTCCTGATATTGATGATGCCTCTTAATTTTATTGCCTCTTCTCTTTTGGAAATTCATAATATGTCTTCCATGAGCACTAGTGCAACAATTTCTACCTTCGGGAGGTTGGGGGGGGGGGAGAGATTATGAGTAGGAGGAATAAGCCATGCATTGAAGACACTATATGTGGGAATTTATTACTAGATTACCACCTATACCTGACTAGGTCACCAAATGGATATTAGAAGGCAAAACCAGCAATATTTTAAAGCTATAGGGGGAAGGGAGGAATTATTGAATAATATGTAGATAATGTAATTATTCCTCAATGAGAAGACATCTGATTTCCCTGAAATTACCAATGTGAACTATGTGGCTGAGTGTATACAATTATGGTGGAGGGGAATGATAACCATATAGCCTAGAATTTGGTACAGTTAACCTGATCGGTAAGAGGGATGTCAACTTGGGCACCCATTATCCTTGCTTTAAGTTTTAAGCTGCAAGGACTTTATGGTGCTTGCTAAAGCCAGGAGCTTGTGGGCAGTAGGGCAAATTGAAGTTCTACCGTATGCCCTGTCCAAGGGCCCATTGTTGGGCAGTGTGGGCCCTGAAGTGGGATCCTTGGTCCAAGTCCACCACCTCAGTAGGTCCAAACGGGGAATAAAATTTGATTAAAAAAAAAAAGATCAATAACCTGTTCAACCTCACTGTTCCTGGTGGAGGATCCAAGAAGGAGACCTATATCTGTGTCTATGGCAGTTATAGGAAGTGTTCACTGAGGGAGGATGTGAGTCAATAAAATCAATGCGCCATTGGATAAAGGGGTCATCCCCTCAGGGAACTGAGGTACTTTCCAATGTTTGGTTTGGGAACGTAACTCACAACTGGGGATGCCAAGCTTAGTTTTGAGGGAAATCCTTTGGCCATGGGTCCATATCATGTGGCCATGGCACCTTCATGGTCTGCCAATGCATGGGCCCACTTAGGCACCGTGAAGGATGTATGAAAGTGATGACTGATAAAGGCTAAAATAAAGGGATTCAAGACTGAGCCACAAGAGGATTTTTGTGGGGAGGGTGTAAGCTGCTATATGTGTGTGTGTGGGGGGGCCTCAGGAGCGAGAGATGTGTTTAGACCAAAGTGGGTGGTGACTTGGATGCAAGTGAGAGAGTCAGCCTCACAGTTAAACATTGCTTCAAACCTGGCACCACTGGTATGAGCTAAGACATGTATGACCTTAATGTGGGTTAGTACCTTGGCTATATCTTTATAGATGGGGGCACCCAACAGAGGATAGCCTTAAATAAGGAACTTGTCTCTTTGCCATTGGCCTGACTAAACAGCTAACCCATTTGTGAGTACCCAAGAGTCAGAAAAAATATGGACTGAGGACCAGCTATGAGCTCCAGAATTCTGTACTACCACGTGAACTGCAAGCTACGATCTGGCTTTGCCACTTTTTATAAGAGTATCCTGCTGGTGGAATGATAGGTACCTACTCTCCAATGGTGACCTCCATCTGCTCCCTGCTTGAGGTAGTGCTGCTGTCCATGAAATATACCGACCTCCTTCAGCATTCTGTTAGCTCTTTCCAAGGGTTTCTCCATGTGGCTAGTGGTTTTGACAACGAGGGTACCGTTGCTAGTTCTTTTAGGGTTGTGGGCAAGGGTCTGAGGAGCAGGGAAGCCACATCCTCTTGTAATTTGGAAAGACCTGCTGAGTCAGGTTTGGCTCTTTCCTAAAGGTACCATCTCCATCTTAACAAGAAGGTGGTTGTGGTTGTACAGAGCCACTGTTTGGAGGCACCACAAACCCATGCCATGGGAATCTGGGTGCCTTGGAGCATTAAGTACTGTGTCTGTGAGCATGCCCAATATGTAGCTAAAAGCTGGTGCTCTAGAGCTGTGGGGGTTTGTTTTTTGTTGTTGTTGTTGTTTTGTGAGACAGAGTTTCATTCTGTTGTCCTGGGCAGAGCTTCATGGAGTTATAACTCACAGCAACCTCAAACTCTTGGGCTCAAGTGATCCTCCCACCTCAGCCTCCCAAGTAGCTGGAACTACAGGCATCCAGCACAATGCCTGGCTATTTTAAGAGATGAGGTCTTACTGTGGCTCTGGCTCAGGCCAGTCTTGAACTCTTGAGCTCAAGCAATTCATCTGCTCGGCCTCCCCAAGTGCTAGGAATACAGGCATGAGCCACCACACCCAGCCCTTTAGAGCAGTATTTTTCAACCTTTATCTCACAGCACACTTGAACCTAAAGTTAAACTTCTGTGGCCTACTTAAACTATGTTGATAAAAAAAAAAAAAAAAAAAAAAAAGTGAAAAAACACTGTGTTTTGAACTTCTTTGGAAAACAATTTTATTAATGATCTTTAAATTTTTGCATCACACCTAAGATCCTCTCACAGCACACTGGGTGAAAACATTGCTCTAGAAGAGACTAGCTGCAGAGGGCAGCCACTAGGTTTAAAAACCCATGGGCAATCAGGAAAGCCCATGTTTGGTCCAGAGACTCCAGGACACATAATTCAAAATGGCCAATGCCTCCACTCAGAAGGAGAAGCCAGGGTGAGCTAAAAGCAGGGCCTGATGGATGGCTCTGTGTGCCATCTATATAGCCTGTTGCTGAGTTTCCCTGTGGTAGACTGTTAAGAGTTGGTGCTTAACCCCATAGAGAATCTCCCTGCCCTTTGAAGACCAGCTGCTACCATACAATTTTACAGCTGTGGCCAGCCCCTGTATTTTATGAGGAGCAAAGACCCTTATTTATAAATAAGTTTTCACTCTGGTTCACTTCTCCATCTCCTCCAATAGCCCCATAAAAGGATATCATCAATATAATGTCATATTGTCCAAGGAGACACTTGAAGAGTATATAGGTCTTGGCAGCACATGTTTTGAGCAAGGCACATTATTTAGGATGATCCATGGGCAACAGAGGAAATGTATATTGGGTCCTTCAAAGGCAAAGGCCAACTGTGGTTGGGATTTCATGACAATCGGGAGTGCATAAAACACTCTGGCCAAATTGACTATAGCAGAAGAATTCTCTGGGCACATTGTAACCTTTATCAGTTGAACTGTGTTAGGAACTGGGGCTTTAGTGGGGGGAACCTATGCATTTAAATTATGGCAATCAATTGTTAAGTGCCACTTACTAGTAGAGGGCTTGAATACCCTCACACAGGAGAGTTAAAGGGGAGGTAGTTTGTTTCACAGCTCCTTCCTGAAGTGGGTCCTGAATGACAGGCAAAAGCCTTCTGTCCTCTGTCTCAGCTGGCACTGGGGAGTACTGACATTTGTAATCAGTGACAAACTTACAGATTCCCATCGTGGTTTTGTTCTAGCCCCAGGGTGTTCCCATCTACCCCTGTGAAGGGGTGAGGAAGAGAAGCAACAACCACTGAAAAATATTTTAGGAAGATAATCCCAATTGTAACATCTGGGGGAGTTGGGTGCCTTCTACTACTTTATCTGATAGCCCCTGGCGTTTAAAGGGTTTTCTCTTTCTGTGTTTTGAGGGCTTTCCTGGTAGGACAGTTACCAATCAGCGCCAAGAACTGTGCATGATTATGGTCATCTCAATGTATAGTTAAGGAGGTCTATGGGTGATTGTCTTTAAGAGATGGGACAAGTTTCAGGTCACTGCTGGATCTCTAAGGAAGGTGTAAGGAAAATAAGGAAAGCTGACTAAACTTAGCATGAGTGACTCCATCTTTGCTCACTTGCTGACCTTTACATCTCACAGTGTTCTTGGGATGAAAGCCAAGGTCTCTTATCCAAGTGTCCTTGAAAATCTGGGTGTCTAGAGGTTGTTTACTCCCTTCAGGGGGACTTGGCCATTCTGCTGGAAGGGATGATAAACATTCTCAGACTTTTGGCTCACATTTGAGTTGTATGCAACCACCTTATTCTTTTGAGCAATAAAAGGGGGAGCCCCCAGAACAGCGACTTTCTTAGCTTTCCCCCATTTCCAGTCCCTAGCTTGAATCTTAGCTTGAAGTCTCACCCATAAAGTGGACACATTGCCTGGGACCAATTCCAATTCAGACTCTGGTTGGCTGTTCTTAGGACTTCCCGGCTTGTGAGCCCAGATGCAAGTGTTCCTCTGATTTGGTGAATGTATTATAGTTGTATATAACTTTTCTTTACTGGCTTGTGAATGCACCTCATAGCAGAATCCTGCCTGCTAATGCATTTCTCAAGTTCATGTGGTTGTTTATAACTATCTTTACTGGCTTGTGGACAAATGTCACAGAGTTGGAACCCTGCCTGCTGATGCATTCCACAGGCTCATGTGCTGATTGTAATTGTAACTTTTCCCTCTCACAGATCTTATATTTGCTTTTTAATCTTTTGTATAATTTTAGTTTGTTTTTAGTCTGTTGTATAATCTTACCTATCCAATAAATCCATCTTGCTTTGGAAGCTTAGAGAGTGCTCATGTCCTTTTGTTTTTAAAAGAATTATAGAAGAGGGCCGGGTGGTTGCCTCTTGAAGAGGTTGAGGTGTGGGCCCTCTGCCTCATCTGTGGGGACCTGGATTGAATAGGATTGGTTCTTGCAGGGGGACCCATAATGACTTAAAGAAAAAAGAAAAATATTGAACACTTAATTTCAGCTTTGCAAATGAGTAAATGTCTTAGTATTTTTTTTTTTAAGTTTTTATTAATTTCCAATAAGGTAAGACTTTTAGTAGTTTATTTTTTTTATTTTTTTTTATTTTTAGAAACCAACAGTGCGCTGTTAATTAAGAACAGGAGCCATACAGGGCACATATGTCTCCTCAGCTAGCAAGTATCCTCCTGCCCCATTGTGCTCTAGGTGATGGGGCAGAATGTCCCAGGGCACCAAGGCCCATTCCTCTGGGGTCAGACATAAGAGACATACAGCCAGGAGGAAAGGATATTTTTCCACAGAAAAAAATCTCAGCAGCAGACATGGGATCTCTAAATAGTCACAAAGAGAGGCTAATCCTTTGCCTAATTGCTGATGCCAGGGTAGAAGGTGTTTTGGAGTTTACTCAAGTGGTTGAGAGGGAGGGAGGGAGGTGCTTTGGACTTGGAGGAGGAAGTGGAATCAGGCCAGGAAGACGACATCCAGGGAGGGGTAAGTTGGCTGAGGACACTCAGAATCTCCTGGGTAGGCCACCAGGAGATTTCCATTGTTCCCCATTTCCAGTCCCTCCCTAGAGCCACCTAAAATGGGGAATATTTTAAATTTCTAAGAGAGAGTAAAAGGTCTCAAACAGTTCATTTAAGCTAGAAGGGCAGAGGCAGATGGGCCTAAGAAGGCAGCAGTGGGGAGATGCTGCAAGAGCGGCCTCCTGGCCATACTGAATGGGAAGAAAGACTCAATTCCAGGGAGGGGGGCTGCCCTGGCATGAGCCCAAGGATGTCTGGAGCCCCCTGTTTCTTCAGGTTTAGCTCAGTTGTCTCCTATGGTCTCTTCTACCTGTGCCTGGACCCTGGTAGCATCTTGCATGCAGCACTCTCCCCTTGGGCTTCCCTTTCCAGGGCAGGGTCCCTGCAGGCCAGGCCCAAGGCAAATACCATCTCCAGTGGGCAGGGTGAAGGAAGGGCCTGGCGCTGGCAGTGGCGTGACTGTGCATCAGGAAGAGGCAGAGTTCTCCCTATGAAACTTCCACAAAACAGCACTGGTAGGGCCAAAGGAGGCTTTGACCTGCATGTGGTCTCAGATCCAGGCTGGCATTTTGGCCAGGATTGGGAACAAAGTATAGCTCTGTTCTAGGAGCACTCTGCTGGCAAAATCCCACTGGTGCCTGATGGCCCTGCCTATGGACTGGTTGACAGTTTTCATGTACAGGTTCTCCATTAAAGTTTCTCTGGTCTTCTGGTAAGTGTCTGATCCAAGTAAGCCATCTTCTCTTGTAGCTCTGGAGAGCTAACCTTGGAGTAGGGCATGGCCACCATCACCACACACCAGCCTAAGCTAGCAGACAAATCGATTCCTTCACTTATCTTTCTTCCAACTATTGAGAGAGGAGCAGGGTCCCTGCCACCCAGCCTCTTGCCTGGCCACAGCACTCAATGCACTTGGAAAACTCTGTCAGCACTGCTCCACTTGGTTTGCACTCTTGGGTTCCTGGATAATCTTCTTGGCGGTCAGGTGGCACAGTGGGTTACTCTTTTCCCAGTTGTATGGACTTGATGCTGGTACTCATAGGAAGGGAAGAAACAGACCATTCCTCCTGGATCCACATTGCACAGCTTACATACGACATGCCTCACTGAATGGGAAGAAAGACTCGATCATCTGCAGCAGCTCCCTGAACTGTTACATGAATTCCAGTGGCTGGTTGGAGATGCTGCAGCAGATGATGACGGGCAGGAGGTTGTCTGGAGGGATCACATGATCAGAGGAAAACTCCATAACTTGCTCAGCTTCCACCCTAGCACCAACCAGCAAATGGTCCCAGAAATCAGACATTGGCTACAGGGTGCCCCTGGCAATGACCATAGCCCAGTACTCCTCCACTACTTGAGCAAAGTAAATGGCTGGATTCATCATGAAGAATTTGAGGCTTCTCTGACCAAGGCTGCCTTGGTGGCTCAGGATGACCCTGCTGTCCTGCTTGGCTGTGGTGAGGACTGTGAGGAAGCCTTTGATGTGCATCAGTGGGGAAGCAGGGGCCCTGGCCTGGCCCTTATCCACAGGGGCTGTAGGGACCTCATTCACCCTGGGTTGCAGGGTCTGAAGGAATTCCTGAAAGCCAGCCAGTCTGGGCTGTTCTTGGGAGGAGAGGACCACTCCATATCCTTCTGTGAAGCTGAAAAGCTTTCTGACCATGTTCTCACAATACCTCTGCACCTTAAACAGGTTGATGTTGTCAATCTAGCACTGAAATGGATGATGGTCTTCAACTCTTTCTGTCTGCAGGAGGCTGAGGTTTTGATTAATGTTCCCTTCCAGCATGGATACAAACTTTTCCAGCACATACAGGATCTGTTTAATGTACATCGGGTTCTTGACCTTCAGACAGTTCCCATACAGTTCCATATTCTGGAGCAACTGGGAATGGGCCTGGCAGAGCTGGGGACTGCTGACCTTGGTGCTGAGGTTGGCTGAGATAGTGTCTATCAGGTTGTGTGCTCCACAGATGATCACCACCTGGCCCTGCAGCTGGATGCCCACTGCCTGCCAGGTAGCTGTGTACAGTAGCATCTGGTAGGGCAGCACCACCAGCAGGGCTGCAGGAATGGCAAACCGGCTCCTGTAATAGGAATAGGCCTAGGCCTCCTTCCCAAGGGCCGTCAGCTGCTCAATGTCCTTCACCTCCTCCAGGATCTCATCCTGCAGGAGGTGCATCTGCTTGTAGTTGTAGAAGGGCAGGCAGCCCGTTTCTCCTTTCCAGCTTCACCCCTCTTCTCATGTTTGCTTTTCTGCATGTCCCTGCAGTGGTTGCTAATGAGCTGTACAGAGCCCAGGCTCTTCATATCTTCATTTACACAAAAGTTCTGCCAAGAGCCGAGGGAGACAAGCTGAATGTCTTTGCCAAAGGGGCTCTTCTGTACTTTGTGCAAACTGTGCCGACTGGGAGTGTGTCCGACTGCAGTAATACATTTTAGTCATGTGTTCTTCCTCCAGGTCATCCTCATCCTCATCTTGAGCTGTTCTTTTCTCCTCATTGCTCTCATATTTGGCAAGAACCAGCTTTCCTCCCCAGACTCCAGCTGCTCCAGCTGCTCAGCCCCCGTCCCTGCTGCCAGCTTCTCCCTGCTGAGGTGGAGGAGACTCTCCGTGTCCTCTTCCTCCTGTCTCAGGCACTTGGCTGCGCACTTGATCTGCAAGTCGTGATGGATCTGCTGCAGGCGCTCTTCTCACTTCCTCCTCCGGATCTGCTCCTCCTTCAGTCAGTCCTCCAGGCCCCTTTCTTATTTTGTCTGCACAGACTGAGTAACCCAGTTTGGTTCTCTAGCAGGCCTTGGGGTGTCTGTGGCCTCTCCACAATAAGATGAGAGAAATGGGAGTGGGTCTTTCTCATCCTGTGAGGGGCCATTTTCAGTTTCCAGGAGATGTGTCTCTTTTTGGTGCTGCTTCTGTTCAAAGTCACGGAGCCAGGAGAGAACCCCACAAATAAGACTTAAATACTTTCTAGTGCCAGTTGGACTCCAAATATCCCAATCTTGCCAACTCTAAAACCTGGTACAGCTGTGCCATGGAGTCATTCTAGATGGGGTAGGGTGTGAAGGGAATGGGGAAATGGATGCCATGAATCTTCTGAGTTGTATCATCCATGGTCCTTTCTAATAGTCCTACAAAAGGCTCAGAGACATACAGCCTCTTGAAGACATCCAGCCCTGGGGTCGAAGCTGCTGCCTGTAATTAGTTTTGCAGAAATCTTCTCTCATACTTCTGCATGGCAGCATTCACATGCCAAAGCTTCTTCACTTTATCCTAGTATAAAGACTGCTTCACCAGCAGGACTGCTTGCTTAACTGAAGCAAGGCTGGCCAGGAATCAGGACAGTGCTGCCAAATTCTAAATTATAGCCGTGCTCAGTCAACTTCAGCCCTTAGGAGAGAATGTGGCATTTTTCTATTTTTTAAGTGATGTTTTGATCAGGCATACAATGTGAATTAATCAGATCAGAGTAATAAGGGTATCCATCACTCCAGGAATTTATCATTTCTTTGTGTTAAGAATATTCCAATTCTTTTAGTTATTTTAAAATATACCCTAACTTAATGTTGATTAGTTACTTTTTTAGCTATCAAATATTGTCCATTCTAATTATATTTTTGCATCTATTAGCCATCCTCATTTTGTCCCCTTCTCACTATCTTTCCCATCTAGTAACCATCATTCTGCTCTCTGTCTCCATGAGAGCAATTGTTTTTAATATTTAGTTCCCATATAGGAGTGAGAACTTGTGAATGTCTTTCTATGCTTGGCTTATTTCACTTAACATAATGTTCTCAAGTTCTATCCATGTTGCTACAAAAGGCAGTATTTCATTCTTTTTTGTGGCTATATACAAATATTCCATTGTACATGTATGTATGTACCACAATTTCTTTATCCATTCATCTGTTGATGAACACTTACTGGTAGGTTGATTCTAAATCTTGGCTATTGTGAACAGTGTCATAATAAGCATGGGAGTGCAGACATCTTTTTGAAATACTGGATTCCCTTCTTTTGGATATGTACCTGGCAGTGGGATTGCTGGATGACATGGTAGTTCTATTTTTAGTTTTCTGAGGAGCCTCCATAATGTGCTCCATATTGGTTGCACTAATTCATATGACTTTTATTAGTTTTAAAATTGATATAATCACTGTAAATACTTATAAAATTTCTACGTTTTGTTGTTGTTTTTAAGCTTTTTCTGTGGCCAAGTACATGCCAAATCTTTGTTAATATTCTGCAGACATATGAAAAGATTGTTTGGAAGATGTTAAGTTCTGTGTCTGTGGAATTTTGTTTGATGATTACTGTTCACTCAATTCCCCTATGTCCTTACTTTTTGGCTACTGATATTGAAATCTCTTACAATAATGATCACATTCTCCTTGTCTTTCATTGTTTTAATAGTTTATTAATTGATTCTTTGGGATTTTTAAAATAAATGACCACATCAGTTATAAACACTGACAACTTTGTAGTTTTTTACTCCCCATTTCCCAATGTTTGTATATGTTCGTTTTTTTCCTTTTGCTTTAGTTTTTTTCTTTTTTTTTGGGGGGGGGGTTATTGTTTATTTTAGATGGAGTCTCACTCTAGAATGCTATGGCATAAGCCTAGCTCACAGTAACCTTGAATTCCTGAGTTCAGGCAATTCTCTTGCCTCAGCCTCCTGGCTAATTTTTTTTTTTTCCTATTTTTAGTAGAGACAGGGTCTCTCTTGCTCAGGCTGGTCTCCTGAGCTCAAGGGATCCTCCTGCTGGGCCTCCCAGAGTGCTAGGATTATAGGTGTGAGCCACACCCAGACTCTTTCTTTACTGTTGCACAAAAACTCAAGTACAATGTTAAAAAGCATTGGGCACTGGGCACTGGGCACTGCTGCTCCCTCTGACTTTAATGGAAATTCTTCTTATGCTTTCCCACCAATAAGGATGCTTGCAGGAGTTTTATTTTATCTAGCCTTAGCAAATTAAGTATCCACCTATTTCAATGTGTTAATAGTTTGTTTTTTTTTAAATCAAAACTTCTATGAAATGCTTTTCATTTTATAACAGCAGAGACCTCCTTACATGGTGGACCGTGGCTATACTTCAAGCTACCTATGAAGAAAGAATAGCACTTTTCTCTGAGGAATGTGAGTCATTTTAAGTTACCAGGCCCAGAGAAATGTTAAAATGAGTTATCAATCATGTCTCCACTTTGGGAATCATGTTCATCTCTTGAAAATGCTGCCAAGAGGCCTAATAACGCTACTGTAGACACTTATAACCCACATGCTATAGTTCAGGCATCCTCAAACTTTTTAAACATGGGGCCAATTCACTGTCCCTCAGACCATTGGAGGGCCAGACTATAGTTTAAAAAAAAACAACTATGAACAAATTCCTATGCACACTGCACATAGCTTATTTTGAAGTAAAAAAACAAAACGGGAACAAATACAATCATACCACCTCATGTGGCCTGCAAGCCACAGTTTGAGGACCCCTGCGAGTTTAACAGTGTATAGCCAATCAATGTTGTTTCTGGAAACCAGTGAAAATTCCTGACGATTTTGTGTTAGCTCACATCTTGTTCCCCTTTGCATTTAAAAACCTGCTTGTAACAAAAGCTGAACATAGCTCATATCCATGGTTACTTGGTTTGAGATTTCCAAACAGCTTCCTCACTTTGGCTCAAATAAACTCTTTAAGTTAGATTATGTGCCCCAGTCTCTTCCTTTCAGGTCAACACCTGGCACCTGTAGGGAAGGTTAAACTTGTCCTCTGAAGTTTCAATAATTGACTCTACTGAAATAAACTAAGAATATATAGATTAACAGGAGAAAAGACCCACAAATTTATTAGTATGCAAGCACATGGGAGTCATACAAAGTATGAAACTCAAAGAAGGGCCAGATGGTTGAAGCTTAAATACCCTCTTCATAAAAGAGAAAGAAGTAGGGGATATAGGCAATTTTAGAGGAAGAGTAAATAATTTTTAAGGGAGATGAATGGGCTTGAAGAACAGACAGTAGCCTAAAACAAAGTTCCTCTGTGCTGCAGGAAGTGACAAGAAGTTACAGGAAATTGACGGACAGAACAGCAAGTGTAAACAAAGGTTGTCTTATTATGAGGATAGAGTTTCTCAGGTGGTAGCCCTCAGAATAGATGAAAACTATTCAGACTGAATCTTTCGTTTCTTCTCCAGTGATTAATTTTCCCAGTTGGGAGCAAGAATTGAAAGCAGTTGCGTTTCTTTTGGAAGAACTCTCAGTCAGGTGGGGGAACTTCAGAGAAAGCCTTCCCTGTATTTGGCAAGGGAGAAATAAGGGAAGGTCAGAGACATCTTGATTCTGAGGTAGCTTGTAAGTTCTTCCAGTTTCCTTTCATTCAAACTGCTCAGGATACCAAAGCATCACACATTGGGGTATCATTTTCTGAGCCCCAACACACCTGAGCTCCTTCCACATGTTTGGGGACTCCCCTCCTTACCTTTCTTGGTGGGACACAGCCTGCTTCTAATTACAGAGCCCAAAATACCAATGTCTTACTTTCTCAGCTCTCCTGGCTTCTGGGACAGACATGTGACCTGATGCAATCAAATGCACCCCACGGGGATTTTTCAGTCTGCAGCTTGAAATCCAGAGAATGAAGCTAGGTTCTCTGTGCTGGTGGTGGAGTTCTTAGCACGCTGGTTCTATGGCATGACATTTCCTATGATTCTGGGTGAGTTGTTCCTCTTTGCTTTGTCTGCTTTCTGAGCTTTGTCCCTGGGCTTCTAACAATTTGGTGAGCTTCTAAATATTGTTTCAGTACATTTATAAATCAGTTTTTGTTATTTGTAGTTAAAGCCAATTACCAATGTATTTACATCTGTGGGATACGTCCTACTCATTTAAGTGTTGTTTTAAATCACCATTGGATGCAGTTTGTTAATATTCATAACCTGCGTTTGCAAATCAGATTGGCTAATCATTTGCTGGCATTCTAAAGTAAGAATCTTCCTAATCTTGAGTGTCAAGTAGGTGCAAACTCCTTTTCTTTTTTTTTTTTTTTTTTTAAGAGACAGAGTCTCACTTTGTCGCCCTCAGTAGAGTGCTGTGGTAGAGTGCCTCGGAGTCACACCCCACAGCAATGTCCAGCTCTGGAGCTTAGGCAATTCTCTTGCCTCAGCCTCCCAAGCCGCTGGGACTACAGGTGCCCGCCACAATGCCTGGCTATTTTTTTGTTGCAGTTTGGCCGGGGCTGGTCTTGAACCCGCCACCCTTGGTATATGAGGTCAGTGCCCCACTCACTGAGCCACAGGTGCCGCCCAGTAGGTGCAAACTTTTAAGAATATTTTTGTTAGAAAAAATTTTACAGTAGACTTGCTCCATCAAAGGGTCTGTGCATTTTGTTTGAATGGATATTGTCTAATTGCTATCCAAGAAAATTTTGCCAGTTTACGTTCTGACCAACAATACATAATACTGCCTATTTCCCTCCACCCTTGCCAACACAAAGGACATATTACCAAGCTGTTTAATTTTTTTTAAGGGTGAGTCTAGTATCCCTCCACACCCAGCTGTTTAGTTTTCTAAGAACTGTTCGTAGTCTTTGACTAAGTGGTTGGTTTTTCTTTTCATGTCTTTGGGGGTGGGGAGGGTTCTTTGTTTAACCCTTTGTCCTACAGTGATAGTTTGAAGTTTAAACTCAGTACCCCTTGATATTGATTTGAATGGCTGTTGAAACCAGAAAAGACTCTCACAAAGATCTTTGGCATTGTTGGCCCTGCCTTCTAATTCAAGGCAGCTGCTCTTCTGTTGGAAATTCCATATTCCCCTAATGATGATCAGCTGTTCTTACTAACCACTCAGAAGGTATTATTATTGTAATATTTTTGACAAATGGATCCAGAACCAATGCCACTTTTTATTTGTGGAAGGTAAGTAAGTGGTAAGTAGGTGAGGAAATTATGTTTCCAAAGTATCAAGTGTTTCTGAGAGTTTTTTTTTGAGTGAACCACATTCCTTTTGGAGCAACACAACCAGATAAAGAAGGAAACATTTTAAAATGAAATGTCTGTTTTCTTTTTTCCCATTTTAGGTTTTGTTTATTTAAAAAAATTAATAGTATAAGTGTTTTTTGCTACATTGATAAATTATATCGAGCTAAATAAAGTCAGGGTAGCCATCAATAGAATTGTACTTGATAGGTATATTTTTATCCTTTCCCCTTCTTAGATTCCATAAAATCCATTATTGCTCTTTATAACCATACATATCTTTAGTTTAGCTTCTACTTGTGGTGTCTGTTTTTCATTCCTGAGATACTTTGCTTAGGATAACCACTTGCAGAAGAATGAAATTGGATCTCTATTTCTCACCATACACAAAAATTACCGTATATACTCGAGCATAAACCGAGTTTTTCAGCACAAAATTTATGCCGAGTTCAGGTTTTTCGGCACAAATTTTGTGCCGGAAAAAACTCGGCTTATACTCGAGTGTATACGGTAACTCAGAACTTATTAAAGACTTAGACCCAAAACCATAAAAATTCTGGAAGGAAATGTAGATTCTTCTAGACATTGTCCTATGCAAAGAATTTATAGGTAAGACCCTAAAAGTAAATACAGCAACAACAAATAAATGGAATTTAGTAAACTAAAGTTTTGCACTGCAAAGGAAATAATCAGCAGAGTAAATAGATAATCTACAGAATGGGAGAAAATATTTACAAACTATACATCTGAAAAAGGGCTAATATCCAGAATCTACAAAGAACTCAAACAAGCTGGAAAAAGCAAATAACCCCATCAAAATGTGGGTAAAAGACAGGACTAGACTCTTCTCAAAAATAGAAAAATAGCCAAAAACATAAAAAGTGCTCAACATCACTAATTATCAGGGAAATGCAAATTGAAATTACAAAATATACAACCTTAACCCTGTCAGAATTGCCATGATTAAAAAGTCAAAAAATAATAAATGTTGGCGTGGTTTTGGTGAGAAGGGAATGTTTATACACTGTTGGTGGGAATGTAAACTTGTACAGCTACAGCCACCATGGAACTTTTTAGTTCCTCAAAGAACCAAAAGTAGATCCAGCAATCCCACTGCTGGGTATCTACCCAAAGGAAAATAAGTCATTTTATAAAAAAAACACCTGTACCCAAATGATTATTGTGGTACAATTCACAACAGCAAAACTAAGGAATCAACTTCAGTGTCCATCAACTAATGAGTAGATTTTAAAAGTATAGTATAAATAGATATATACTAGGGAGTACTACTTAGCCATAAAAAGAAATAAAATAATGTCTCTGCAGCAACTTGGATAGAACTGGAGACCATTATTCAGGAATGGAAAAATCTGTTTTTCTTTTTTTTTTTATTCTTTGAGCTTTTCTTTATTTTCCAAATAGTCTACAATAAACAAATACAACTCTTATGTAACAAATGATCAACTAACGGTTACATGAAAAAATGTAAGTCAGATGAAATGTTCATATTTAAAAGAAAAATAAATTTTAAGTGAAGTTAACCTTTTATAACATTGAATATGATAGGCTTTAAAAATATTACATAAAACAATTAAAATTAAACAAAAATTGCCAAGAAATTATTTATAAATTTAAAATAAGTATATCATTTTAGAAACTATGAAGGTAGGAAAACACATTATAACTTGCCAAATACATATTTTTAATCATGATTTCTATAGGCTTATTTTATCTTGGTGAAGAATCTTTGGAAAAACATTGATGTGCTTATCTCTAAAAAAGCAAACAATTTGAGCAAGTCTTTAGGAATAGTTTTCACCACCTGAATCACAAAGATGCCTATATTTGCATAATAAAATGTCTATTTTAAAATTTATAGGTTATAATAAAAATCAGAATAGCCGGCACTTACCGTATATACTCGAGTATAAGCTGAAAGCTCGGCTTATACTCGAGTATATACGGTAAATGGTATTTATTATGTGTGAAGCATTATTCTTCAGCTTTCTGTATATCAACTCATTTAGTACTCTCAACATTTACTAGTATATCAGATAAGTACTACCATTACCCCCATTTTACAGATGAGAAAACTGAGGCACAGAGGCATTAAGAAACTTGATTGATATCATTAAACTAGGAAATAGCAGGATCACATTTAGAATGTAGGCAGTTTATATCCAAAGTCTTCACTTGGGTGTTTTTTAAATTAAATCATAACTCAAAATAGCAGGACCACATTTAGAATGTAGCCAGTTTATATCCAAGTTTTTCACTTGGATTTTTAAAAAATTAAATCATAACT
The DNA here is from genome assembly GCA_963574355.1 of Loris lydekkerianus. NCBI lineage: Eukaryota > Metazoa > Chordata > Mammalia > Primates > Lorisidae > Loris > Loris lydekkerianus. The sequence goes on from CAUYPK010038279.1 coordinate 25,621, forward strand.
GTGTACATTGATGCATTTATGGGGTTCAGGGTACTGATTTGATATACAATGTGAAATGCTTACATTGAACTGATTAACACATCCATCACAATTTTAGTCTTTTCTTAATAGTTTTGAAATGTACCTTTGCATCATGTACATTAGGTGAGGTTCCCCCAAGACTCTCCCTACTCCTGCCTCCCCTATCCCTTCCCCTCTCTCTCCTTCTTTCTGGACTATAGTTATGTTTACCATTTGTATGAATGTGTACGTGATTATATATTGATTTCATAATAGTATTGAGTACATTGGATACTTTTTTCCCCATTCTTGAGATACTTTACTAAGAAGAAAATGTTTCAGCTCCATCTAGGTAAACTTTTTTTTTTTTTTGAGACAGAGTCTTACTATGTTGCCCTGGGTAGAGTGCCATGGTGTCACAGCTCAGAGCAACCTCTAACTCTTGGGCTTGAGTGGTTCTTTTGCCTCAGCCTCCCAAGTACCTGAGAGTATAGGTGCCTACCACGACACCTAGCTATTTTTTTGTTGCAGTTGTCATTGTTGCTTAGGTGGCTCGGACTGGGTTATAACCTGCCAGCCTCGATGCATGTAGCTGGCACCATAACTACTGTGCTACGGGTGCCAAGTCCCATCCAGGTAAACATAAAAGATGTGAAGTCTCTGTCTTTTTATGGCTGCATAGTATTCCATGGTGTACATAGGCCACAATTTATTAATCCATTCATGGGTCAATAGGCACTTGGGCTGTTTTCATGTCCTGGCAATTATTAATTGGGCTGCAATAAACATTCTGGTGCAAATTTCTTTGTTGTAAAATGATTTTTGACCATCTGGTTATATACCTAGTAGAGGAATTGCAGGATTGAATGGTAGGTCTACTTTTAGTTCCTTGATTATTCTCCAACCTTCTTTCCAAAGAGGTCATATTAGCTTGCATTCCCACCAGCAGTGTAGAACTGTTTCCCATCCCTCCACATCCATACCAAAAAAATCTGTTTTTTTCTAGAAGCATTTCCATGGCATCTTAATTTGGTAGATGAGGAGCTCCCTCTAGGGGAAAGAAAAATATCAATGTCTGGGTGCTGATTACTAGTTGGTAACATTTTAGTCTAGGGTTTTTGGTAGGAATCTTTTCAATCCACTTGCCCATGTTGGTAAGAGGGTTATTGTTATAACTAGAGAGTATGATCCATAAACCCCTTTTTCAGTGCACAGCACTGTAAAATGGCCATCTTCCCAAGTTCACGGAAAATACATATATTGGTCTGTCTCACCCAAATGCAACCTCCATATGAGGGGGACTTGGCCTGTCTTACTTTTTGCTTTAACAAATGCCTGTAACAGTACCTGACACATAATAGGGGTTCAATACTCTTTGTATTAATGAACAAATCTTTGAACAAAAGTTCTTAACTTGTCATCCATAGCCTTAGGATCCAAGACCAGTCTGTGACCTGAGGCTCAGTATCCTGTGCTAAGGGTGGAGGTAGGATTTATTCACCTGGCCTAGACCAAATTTATTCACTTAATACTTATTTATTGAATACCTACTATGTGGCAGACCCTGTTGTAGGGACAAGGGTCCCAGTGGTGAAAAAAGCAGGCAAGATTCCTATATTTATGGAGATGGCAATATTTATAAAGAGAAAAATCAAGTCGTGAAGGAAGATACAGCATGCTAGGATGAAGAGCAAGTCTCAAATTCATCTGGTTAAAGTGAAGGAGGGAGGGGAGATGTCGAGCAGCCATCTGGCACAGTCAAGGCCCTGAAGCAGGAATGTGCCCTACATCTTTGAAGAACGCTGAGGAGGCTGATATAACTGAAGCAGAGGGAGGGGGAGAGGAATAGAGATTGGAGTCAGAAAGATGTGGCATACAGATGTGAAATTTCTTGAAAAAATGGTTGAGAATTGAGGGGAAATGCAGGTTGTCCACCACATTACAGAAACTCTTGTGCTAACCTGCAGTGCTCAGCAAAATTGTCACAATGTAGATGAGGCAGGTATGGCTAGGCTCAGGAAAAGTACCCAGTACTTTATTGATTGCCTCAGCACTTACTTGCCTTAAAACAACCAGCTCAAACCTGCCCTGAATGCTTCAGAGCTGTTTGGTTGTCTTATCGTGCCCTTTAGCTAGTTGTAATACTAAAATCCTCACCTAGTGGTAAATTGTAATATCATTAACATAACATGGGGTGCGCGTATGATGATGGTACTGTGCCTGTGTGATTTGTCTCACTGTGAACAAAGAAATGATGTAAAAACTTCATTACTTGTTGGAAAAAGATTTAAGGCAGAAGCAGGATTTTTCATGCAAGAAAGCTCCTGTGGAAGAAATTCCCGTGCCACCCAGGAGCAGGTGCTCTTGTGAGTAACCCCTAATAAACTCATGTAACTCATTAAGCTGGACTTGTTTGAGTCATTCTTTGGTCTTTAACTCCCTCTCAGTTTCAAGGGTGGTTTTTATATACTGTTGTGGGATTTTCCAGAAACAAGAATTTTCCAGCAATGAGGAAGGACCTTGTGAGTCAAGGGCAAAAGCATACCTGGACCTTTCCTGCAGGTGCCTTCCAGGTTGCCATCTCAGAGACCATTTCCTTGGAAAGAATCTGATTGTGAAGATGAGGTAATAACTCATAAGGTGGTTCTGTCATGTCAGGAGGTGAGAGATTTTCTAGGATACTACCTAGATAGTTCTAGGTACATAAAGGAGAATGTGCTGGATAAGATTCTTGCTGAACTAAAGAGAAACTACTTTAGACCTTGGATAATTTGAGGCAGAGGGAAGGATCATGAATTTCTCTTGGCTCTTGTCTGCAGGGCATCTGGCCAACTTAACCCAAGCTGACCACCACTGTTACTAGAGAATCTTAATCCAACAACACATCCAGAAAGAAACAGCCTCAATTTAAGATGACAAAACAAGATTATTTTGGGGGGTACTGATACGATTCCCTGTAGCCTCATTCTGTTATTGTTAGACTCTTTTGCAAGTTTTCCACAGACTACTAATTGTTCTAAACTTTATAGTGAATAGTGGACAATGCCATTGCCTAGGCCTTCCTGCTGGCAGTTGAGGTAGGATGTGCTGATGTCCACACCTGTTAACTGCATCTGGATCAATGACATATTTAGCTGTCTTGGCTTCAGATGGGAATCTTAGCTGCAGTCAGTACTCTAAGTGGGCCTGGTCACCCTATTTGGAGCCATAGTTATGGTAACTTTCATTTAGTATTGCTAAGACAAAATTGATTTGTCAAGCCTCAATCTATATAAAAAATTAGGGTTTTTATTAATTGGATGTATGAAAGTTAGGGAATGAAGTAGGGGAATGACTTTGCATAACATATGCTGCAAGTGTGAAGTCTTGAACCATAGTTAATCTGAGTCTTGACAGAATACCTTGTGATCCTCTTATAGCAGGGGAAATAAAAGGCTTGTAATGAGCTGCTCTGAGGCCTCTTGTCCTCCTTGGGAGGCTGTCATGAGATAGTTTCCTATCTCTTGCCCGGTATTCATGAGGTGTGGGGCTTTCTGCCGTACACCCCTCAGCATAGAGCTATAGAATATAAAACCACTTAGCTGCAGTCTAGAATTGGCTCCACAGCAACAGGGTCTCTCACAACTTGCAAGAACCTTTTGTGTCATTTCTTTTGTTGTGTGAGAACTACAGGGAGCTGGCACTTTTGACTAGTCTTCATTTCTCTATGTGAATAATAAATTATAAATCTAATATGACTGATTGTATCTTTACTGATTAGATCAGTCAGACCTTGGGCTTGGTATTCTCTTGTCATGTCTTCTGTGTGCTTGACAGACCACAGATAACCAGACCCTGGTTGTCTGTCTTAGTATGAAACCGCTAGACTAGGAGAGTTGCAAGTTGTAATGCTGATGGTGTACTTGTATGACTGGAATTATGTAAAAGACCCGGGGGTGGGGGGGGACTAAGGTGGTGGTACCCTGTGTCAAAGTGAACTTCATATACCTTGACCTTGTTCCTGGCAAGTGTTTGCACCCTCCTTGCCCATTGTGGGTGGAAGAAGGGGAGGAATAAGAATTAGTTGCTTGGACTCCTAAGGTGAGTAAAGCTGCTATGCATGCTAATTCCTTGACCTATATCTTCTGTAGAGCTAAGGAGCCTATTGCTAGATTAAAGTCTGTTGCATCTTGAGTTTGATGACTAACTTATCCCACCAGTGGTGGGGCCTAAAATCTTCAGACTGAGGACAGAAATTAGTCCAAATAGAACAGTAATCACAGTAAGTTTAATGAGCTAAATTCAACAAGTAAAAAGCAGGCAGATAGATTGGATTGAATATGTTATAAAGTATTATCAAATAATGTTTGTAAGAGATGCACCTAAAACAAAGAAATACAAAGTCTGAAAAAAAAAAGTCCATAAAAAAGACATATCAGGAAATTTCCAAAAAAAGGAGATAATAGTATTGTAACAAATTAGAATTTAAACATTAGAAGGAATGAAGATGTTTTATATTAGCAGTTGCTAAATAATGGCAAAATGGCCAATCAAATCTACTATCTGTTTTTATAAATAACATTTTATTGAACAGAATAATTTCTCTTTGTTTATATATTGTCTATGTCTTTTGAGCTACAATGGCAGGCTGAAGTAATTCTGACAGAGACTGAATGGCCATCAAAGCTTAAAATATTTATTATCTGGCTTTTCAAAGTAGAAAATGTAGAAATGTAGAAAATTTTGCCAACTCTTGTTCTAAACCAATGAAAGAAAACTATTCTAAGAAGCTATAATAATTGGGAATTTGCATTCAACATAACTTCAAATATAAAAATAAAAAACTAATAGGATTACAGAGAGAAGTAGGAAATTCCGCTTTGCAATTTTCTATCACTTTTCTAGAACCGTCTAGAAATGAGCATGGGCACTTACAGTCATATAGGAGACATGACCATATCCACAGAATTGGCAGAAGTATCCCATGACTATCCCAGGCTGGGAGGGACCCTGGCACTTCTTAGACTATGAGACTGTTTAAGAAGCTTGCACTGTGGATGTCATTGTTCTAAGCCAAAAGGAGAAAGAACACTACCTTATGTAAATCCATATTTTTATAAAATCAACAGTATAAAAATAAATAGGCAACTATAATTGAAACTGAGAACTTGAAGAAACATTTTTGTGAAGCAGAAGTTAAATAGATATTCCATATAAATAAGATAAAACCCAGACTATTTTTTTTTTTTTTGGTTGGGGCTGGGCTCGAACTCACCACCCCCCGTATATGGGGCCAGTGCCCTACTCCTTGAGCCACAGACGCTGCCCAACCCAGACTACTAATATCAGAAACATTAAAAGTCCTGAGTGGACCCAGACTCCGAAAACAACAACAACAAGTAAATCAATCAACTCAACAATTGTATCTTGTTCCTCACTTTCCTAGGTAGTGGTAAATGAAAGGGTGACCTTACAGAAAATAACAGAAAAATATCTGACCCCATAATTTCCCCAATAACAGTTAAAGATCAATCCTATGAGTTCTCTCACTAATAGGCACCTTTTCATTTCTTAAAAGACCTGGGCAGGCAGAAAAGAGATGCACATTTGTCTCTCTCTCTTTTTTTTTTTTTTTTTTTTTTTTTTATACAGAGTCTCACTTGGTTGCCCCAGGTAGTGCTCCAGCATCATAGCTCACGGCAACTTCAAAGTATTGGGCTCAAGCAATCCTCCTGCCTCAGCCTCCCAAGTAGCTGGGACTACAGGTGCCTGCCACAATGCCTGGCTAGTTTATTCTATTTTTAGTAGAGATGGGGTTTTGCTCTTGCTCAGACTAGTATTGAACTCCTGAGCTCACACAATCCACCTGCCTCAGCCTCTGAGAGACCTAGGATTATAGGTGTGAGCCACTGCACCCAGCCTAAATCTTTGTCTTTTAAAAGTGCTTTTGAGAATCTGGTCTTTACAGTTTTGAGGGGTTCCTGGGTGAGTAGCAGGGGTGCGAGCTTTAGGCCTGAGCCATATCTCCAGGGCAGTGATACATCTCAGGGATAAAGCCTGTCTCCCAGCAAAGGCAGGGGAGCCAACATTTAGACTTTGTCATTTTGCCGCCACTTCTGTAATCAGCCTGCCACTAAAAAGGAATGGAGTAGATGCAGCAGTATCCTGTTAATTTGACACTGATTTTTAGGTTATTTATTTAAAAATTCCTATAAAGATAAGCTTTTTGTACAGAAAAATAGTAATAAGAATAAGTTGGCTACAGCCATAAATCTTCTTCACTCCTTTTACAACTTCTAAATTAAAAAAAAACAGTATCTGAGTCTGCCAACACTATCTCCCTTTCCTTCACCTTATTTGCTCTTTGTCCATCTGGGAAAAGTAAAATAAACTTTTCTTTCTTTCTGTCTTAATCTTTGGAGACATCTCTGAAAACCTGCTAAAATAGCTCAGATCCTAATAGTAGAGGTGATGGGAGGGTTGGTAAGGAGGCAGCGGGGAAGCCAAGGAGCTGAAATTTTGTGCAGAATGTTTGACAGCTTCTTTGTGAGGATGCACAGAAGTTGGAGAGCAGGCCTGCTGAGGATGAGGGCACATACCCAATGTTTAGTGGTGGAAACCAAGAGGTCTAGACCATACTAAGAGAAAGGTGAATTGAAAACAGATAAGCATTTCCCATGGCACAAGCCTTGTTTTATATCATTTTACTGTTTGAAATTGGATTAATGGGATCCAGGATTACTAATGCTCTAGCCACCTACCACAAGCAAATGTAAATCACCTTGAAGGAAGAGAACATCATCTAAGACCCCAATTTATTTAAAAAAAAAATTTTTTTTTTTTCCTTCCTTTTTTTTTATACAGAGTCTCATTTTGTTGCCCAGGCTAGAGTACCATGGCATCAGCCTAGTTCACAGCAACCTCAAATCTCTAAGTTAAAGCAGTCCTACTTCAACCTCCCGAGTAGCTGGCACTACAGGTGCTCACCACGATACCTGGCTAATTTTTTTCAATTTTTAGTAGAGACATGATCTTTCTCTTTCTCGGGCTGGTCTCAAACTCCTGAGTTCAAGGTATCCTCCTGCCTTGGCCTCCCAGAATGTTAGAATTACAGGTATGAGCCACCATGCCAAGCCTCAAATTAACAAAACTTAAAGACCAAAAAATACTTAAAAACAAGTGAAATAACTAAAAATAGAAATAGACTCACTAAGGATCCAGATAATAAAGTTATGCATACAAAGTTCAAAATAACTCTGCTTAATGTGTTAAAGAAAATAGAAGACAAAATTCAGCAGAAAACTGAAACATATTTAAGAAGTATCAAATAGGAATTTTAGAATAGAAAACCACAACCCAATTAAAAATTCAATGGGTGAATTTGACAACAAATGAGAATTAATAAACTGGAAGATAGGTCAAAAGAAAATACATAGAATAAAACAGAGGGAAACAGGAGGGAAATAAAAAAGAGGATAAGAGACACAGTAACACAATGAAAATGTCAAATACATATAATTATAGTCTCATCCCAGAAGTGGAAAGAATGAGGCAAAATCCATAATACTTGAGATAATAGCTGAGAAATTTCCAAGATTGAGGAAAGATGTAAAACTACAGATTCCAGAAGACCTATAAATTACAAGCAGGAAAAATTACCCTCCCAGTACAAAATTAGGTACATAACTGGTGTAAAACAAAGATAAAACTCTTAAAAAGCTAGAGAATAAGATTACTTCAAAGAAGCAACAATTACTAACAATTGACTTTTCAACAGAAGCAATGGAAGTGAGAAGACAGTGAAATTACATTGTTAAGAAATAACTACTGATCTACCTGTTGAAGCTACCCTTAAATAATAAGGGTAAAATATATAACTTTTTAGACAAAAGTTGAGAGATTAATCACCAACAGATCAACACTTAAAGAAATACCAAAGAGTACTCTTTAGACAGAAAATGAGCCTAGAAGGCAGGCAGAGATTTAGGATCAATCAAAATACTAAATATTTGGGAAAATCTAAATGAGGATGGACTATATTACATAATTATATAAGTTGGCAAGGGAAACAAAGTATTCTGAGTTCCTTGAATTGTCTAAGAAGAGGTAATGTTGATGGACCAAGGAGTCTGTCCGCTTGTCACCCAAGTCAATCAACGGAGAAGCAGATGAAAGATCAACAGTTCCACTTTTATTTAAAAGAAAAGCCAGCGATTCTGGAGAGCTATAGGGGTATCTCCTCAAAAGAGCTGGTATGCCTCCTCTTTCCCTTTGTTACTTTTTATTCCTACAGTAAAAAATAAACATCAGCAATGTTATTACTCATCATAGTGTACATTAAATGATTCCTCCTCATAGGTTACAAAGTTACACAGTATCTTCCTATTTTAAAGTGGTTATATCTACAAAGCATTTTTATTTAGACTAAATTTGTAGTTAGACAGCACTTCACTGAGTGCACAGAGTGCCCTGAGTCCTTGACTGGTACCATGGAATCCAGCTTCCAACTTATCCATAATAGTAGGCCTTTGGAAGTGAATAAATAATCTCCCGATGTCAGCACATAGGCCCATCCAGCCTTGTTAGGGCCTTACCAGCAGTGCCCTGAATGAAATGGCCATCAGGTTAACAGTGTCTGGTAGCAGTAAGGTAAAGGTACTAAATTTATAGTAGACTTTGATAAGTTAAGGATGCATATTGTATTCTCTCTGCTCTGTTTAATATGGTAGCCTCTGACCACATATGACTTTTGACATTTAGAAATGTGATTAGTCCTAGCTGAGATGTGCCACAGATATAATATATACACCAGATTTAAAAGACTTCATGCAAAAGAAAAGAATGCCATTAATTATTAATTTTATTAATATATTAATTACATGTTGAAATGATAATATTTTGGATATATTAAATAAGATAAATTATTAAAATTAAGTTCCCTTCTTTTTCCTTTTTTCTGTGGTTACTAGAAAAATTTTAAATTACATATATGGTTCAGATTATATTTGCAATATGCATTATATTTCTTTTTTCTTTTTTTTTTTTTTGAGACAGAGTCTCAAGCTGTCACCCTCAGTAGAGTGCCATGAGCACTCACAGCAACCTCAAACTCTTGGGCTTAAGCGATTCTCTTGCCTCAGCTTCCAAAGTAGTTGGGACTACAGGTGCCTGCCACAGTGCCCAGCTATTTTTTTGTTGTAGTTGTCATTGTTGCTTAGCTGGCCTGGGCCGGGTTTGAATCCGCCAGCCTCGGTGCATGTGGCTGGCGCTGTAACGAATGTGCTATAGGCACTGAACCAATATGCATTATATTTCTATTAGACAGTGTGGGTCTAAGGTAATCACTAAACAAATAGTTTTTTTAAAAAGTGTTTAACTCCCAAGTTAATAAGGTTGATGGTTGTGAGGAAAATAGAATAATAAAAAATATCAAGCCAAAAAAAAGGACAGAGAGGGAAAAATAGAGAATAAACGAAGGAAATAGTGTGACAGTAGATCGAAACATAATTATACTGTACCAGTAACTACATTAAACATAAATGGTCCAAGTGCTATGGCTTATGACTATAATCTAAACATTTTGGGAGGCTAAGGTAAGACGGTTGCTTGAGAGTCCAGAAGTTCAAGACCAGCCTAGTTAACATAGCAAGACCTTGTCTTTACAAAAAAAATTTAAAAAATTAGCCAATGTGGTGGCATGCACCTGTAGTCCTAACTACTCAGGAGGCTGAGGCAGGAGGATCACTTAAGCCCAGGAATTAGAGGTTACATTGAGCTATGATGGTACCTCTGCACTCCAGCTTGTGCAACAGAACTAGACCCTGTCTCAAAATTTAAAAATAAAGTAAATAGACAAAGGGCTCCTATTAGAAAATAATGATTGCCAGGCTGGATTTGAAGTAAAACATGTTACTTACAAGAGACACCTCTAAAATACAAAACTTTAGAATGATTGGAAGTAAAAAGAAAATTATAAACCAGGCAAACACTAACCAAAAAAAATTGATCTAATTAATAACATCAGAAAGGGCAGTGCCTGTGGCTCAGTGATTAGGGTGTCAGCACCATATACCAAGGGTGGTGGGTTCAAACCGGGCCCTGGCCAAACTGCAACAAAAAAATAACTGGGCAGGCGTCTGTAGTCCCAGCTACTCCAGAGGCTGAGGCAAGATAATCACCTAAGCCCAAGAGGTGGAGGTTGCTGTGAGCTGTGACGCCACAGCACTCTATCGAGGGTGACAAAGTGAGACTCTGTCTCTAAAAAAAAATAATAAATAATAATAATAATAGTAATAATATGAGAAAAAGCACAAAGCACATTTTAAGGTAAAAAGCATCTAGAAATAAAGACGCTTACTTCTTGATAGTTGAGTTTAGAATTACTCTATCAATGATGATATAGTAATTCTAAATTTGTATGCACCCAATAGCATAGGTTCAAAATATATAAATCAAGAATTGAAAGAACCACCAGGAGAAATATACACTTAGAATATAATGGGCATTTCTAGCATCCTTCTCTCAGTATCAGATTGAATAAGAAGAAAAATGATTAGTAAGAAGGTAATGAAAAATTTAAACAATACAATTAACAACATTGACCCTATTGGCATGTACAGAACACTGCACCCAACGACCATAAACTGCATGGCCAGGTCTTTATTAGGGAAGACCTTCCCTTGTTTATTCACTTCCAAGGCCTACTAACATGTGAGAACAGGGCAGATGTATCTCCATTTTCAGATGAGGATGTGGGTATACACAGGCATCATCTGCTAGGGATAGGACAAATTCAGGACTTCCAGATTTATGTTGCACCCAATATACATTGCACCCAATGACTATAAAATACACATACACATTATTTTCAAGCATGCATTGAAATTTACCAAAAATGACTATATGCTGGGCCATAAAACAAGTCTCAACATGCTTAGAAGAATTTAAATCATACAGATTACATTCTATGATCACCATTGAATAAAGCCAGAAATCAATAACGATCAGAAAATTTCCAAATGTTTGGAAATTAGGCAATACATTTCTATGTAACTCAGAAGTCAAAGAAGAAATCAAAATAGTAATTAGGAGATATTGTAAACTGAATAACAAAATACTATGCAAAAATTGTGGGATACAGCTAAAACTAGCTTAGAGAGAATTATATTAATTCAAATGTATGCATTAGGAAAGGTAGAAAACCAAACCAATGAACTAATTATCCATCTTAAGAAGTCATAAAAGCAATTTAAACCTAATAAAAGTAGGAGAAAAGCAATAGAGATAAGGACAGAAAATAATGAAAAATGAATAAAAGATAAGATCAAGGCAAAAAATAGCAAAGTCAAAGCCCCAAATTTCCAATGAATCTGAAGGGGCTTGTATCATGAACAGGATTCTTCATGGTAATACAGTATCCTCCAGGTCATTATCTGCTTTCTCCTAGATCCTGCACCTGTGAGAACTGGGCAGATGTATCTCCATTTTCAGATGAGGACATGGGTATACACAGGCATTATCTGCTAGGGGTAGGACAAACTCAGGACTTCCAGATTTATGTTGGCATCTGCCCACTTTTCTGGAACTATCCAAAATAGGGTTGATTGTTGAAAGGGAGAGAACCTTGTTTACAGATGCTGCAGCTGAGGTGTGGGTAGTTTTATTTCCCAGAAAACTAAAGATTGAACAGCAGAACAAAGCAACCATGAATATTCTGCATGGGTGTGAGTCCCTGAATTGCTGTATGCTACTCTATGCTGTGCTCATGACTTTGATCATTTTGTGCTGGATAAGGCCAAAGCTGGCAAAGCTGCTGAAATAAAAATAGCTGGCAATTTGGAGGTGAAAGCAGGGGTTCTATACAAACCATGTGGTCAGTCTTCAGTTTTGCTTTGCATGTACACGTCCATCCATCCACACCTCTGCCAAGTGCTGTGGTGAATGATCCAAGCCCAATGTTGATCCTACATCTTCGAGATCCACAGCCTTTTCCAGGAAGAATATGAAATCACTTCCAACCAGCTGAGCTCCACACTGAAATCCTATTGTGAAGAAACCCTGTGAGAAAAATTGGTTCCCTTCCCTAATAAAGACCCGGCCTATTTTTTGTGTCTCACAAACTCAAGTCTTCAGACTCCAAGGACTTCAAATGCAGGCTGACAATGTCCGTATGTCATTGAAACTCTCTGTAAGTTAGAAACTGATAGGCCCATGGGTGACATGATGTATGGAAGAACCAAAGTCCAAGTGTTTAGGCTTGGTACCACATTTAGATATTTCCATTCAAGAACAGACATTCTCTCACACTATTGGACAAATCTTCATACATGGCTGGATGTTCCCTCTGCTGGGAAAGACATCCTCATGAATGGTTGTTCATCTCCTTGAATAGACATATCCACACATAATTGGATATAGTCATATGTTTGGTTACTTTGATGCATCGGTGAAAATCTATATACATGCATATATATGTATATAGATTCGCCCACCTTGGGTGAATATCCTCATTCAAGGCTGAACATCCTCTCTTCATAGCTGGACATCCCACCATGGCTGGACATCTCTTCCCTTGCATTGACATTGAAGAGTTCAACTCCTATGATTTTTCAGGCCTGACCATTGGCAACTACAAAGGCATTCCTTGGCTTGGCAGGCCTCCTAGGACAAGGCTGCCCTCCCCACACCAGACTTGGTGTACAGCCAGTTTTTGTAGGGAATTACAGTTAAGGACTCAGACCCCTCTGGTCTGTCATGCTGTTATTTATATCTCATTCTTAGCCCAGGCAACTTAATTTGGAGGACTCTTTATTGAGGTCCTTTAGCTGAGGCTTTTTCTGGGTGCCTCTACCAAAATCTCCTTAATTGGGTGAGTTGAAGGGAACTTTTTCTCCATTCTGATTCAACACTCAGTACATTTCCACTCCTAACCCTTCACTCTCTCCCTACTCCCAGCCGCTGGGTTCATGAAACTATAGGAACATTTTATTCAGGCCTCCTCAGGCAGAGAAACCGCTCCTCCCCTGTATGTTCATGCTTGACCCTTGACTGGTCTACTGTTCTATGGGGGGAAATGGAATGTAGGACAGTTAGTGCTTTCTGCAGTTTACCCTCTTGCTTATACCATCACAGTAATTCAAAACCTGGCTGTGACTTTCATTTTGGCTTGTTGTCAAAAGACACTGTTGGGTGTCCAACTTGGACAACTCTCAGTTCAGCATTCCTTAGCTCTTGCTCAGGTTGGTCTTGAACTCCTGGTCTCAAGCAATCCTTCTGCCTAGGGCTCCTAGAGTGCCAGGAGTACAGACATGAACCACCATGCCTGGTCCTTTAAAACAAAACAAACTTTTTATTTTGGCAGTTTCAGAGTACAGATTAGTACAAGGTATTCCTATATGTCCTTTCCCTAGTTCTTCGCGTCCCCATTGTGTTTGTCTTGCCCCTACCCTTGGTCTTTGCCATGAAAGTTGGATGTGGACCCAGGTCCCTGAGGCTCCTCAGGGTTCACTGTGCATTTCAGTTGACCATGGTCCCAGCACAGCACTTGGAACCCCATGTCTGCACCAATCCGAGGCTGGTGCTTCTCAGCAGACCTTACTCAGATTTTGCTGATTGTCCCAACAGTGTCCTTTATAGAAGATACTTCAGCTCACACACTGCATGTTTAAATGTCCTTGGTGGGGCTGAGACTATGGAGAGGCCCTCCACATTTGCCTTTAGGCACCTTTACCTCACCCTTCCAGCCCCTTCATTTGAATAGGTCTCACCATCTGTGGGTTTTAGGACAGACATTTGAGAGGAGCTGAGGCAGTGACTTTGTAGCAATGACCTCTTTGTCAGGTCTGGCCTCTTGGCAGACTCTTGCCCTGTTCTTTGGCTCCTTGCTTAAAAGAACCCCAACCAAGGTTGGTGTGATAAAGTGATGGCAGACAGGAAACAATTACACACAAATAGGTTTTATCACAGAAAAGCTTTACAAAGCAAAAATACATTCCAGAGAGAGGAATGGGCCAGTCTCCATGACTGGAAAAAGACATTATGAACTCTAGCTTATAGAGGAGCTTCCCTGCAACTGGGCACAGTGAGTCTGGAAGACAGGAATCCAGGCATCTCTGGCCAGTGGGATCTGCCTATAATCATCCCTTTGAGGATACAGGGAGCCAGCAATGGACTTCTGGACCCCAAGAGGAGGAAAAAAACAGTGGAGAACTGGCAAGTGGTTGCGAGTGTTTGATCAACCTAATCACGCCGGCAACTGTGAATACAAGCAGCAGTGAGACTGCAAACCAGAAGGGCCTTACCTGTGAACTGTCTTGGTGTTCTTGAACTTGGCACTCAGTTGAACTGCCTTGGGGAGAGCTTGAGCAGAAGTGTGGAGAAGTTTGGCCATTGTCTGAGGCCCCAGACTGAGCCACTGAGCTGGGCGCAGGAAGCCATTGTGAAAGAACTGCCCCGGTAAGCTCCGCCCTCAGGGTCACAGAGCAAGGAACGGGCAGGACAAAGTAACCGAGTGACTGAGCTGCCTAAAGGCAGGGAATGAGCTGCCTTATAGCCTTAACCCTTAGGGGCAGAGTGAGACGGTTTTGGCACACTGGAGCCTTGGGCTGTTGCCCTGGGTAGAGTGCCGTGACATCACAGCTCATAGCAACCTCAAACTCCTGGGCTTGGCGTGGCCCAGACCTCAATAAGAGCTGTGCAGCAACCCCCAACGGGTGACCTGCACCCACTGGGCCTCTGCATTCCCTGACTAGGAACTGTGGGAGCCACGCAACCCTGCCTCCTCCCTCCTGTGTCCTCCCAACCTCCACACTAGCCCATTCATCTGGCCAGGGACTCTGGTAGCTGCATGCCCTCTGGAGCCCTCCCTGCCTCTGCGCAGAGCCCTTCTCCTGGCCAGAGACTGCTGGAGCCTTGGGGTCTCTGTGCCAAAGTCACTGGGCGCCAGGCACTCCCAGAATCATGCGCACCACCCCCAGCCCTGTTGCTGGATCCGGGTGTGTCACACACTGGCGCTGCTTCCCCAACACGAACTCCCTAGCTAGAGCAACCCCAGAGGAACTACACAGGGTCACTCCCTACAAAGATCGAGCAACAACAGAGTGATCCCGCTGAGGTCTAATCTTGGAGAGACACCTCCCCAACTCTG